>FWPY01000028.1:885000-1130206 GCA_900174645.1 Sonneratia alba | reverse complement strand
TGACTCTTTTTATCTAAGTACGTAATTAAGTCAAATGCAATAAACCTCTCATCATTTTGAATGGATATTCCTAGGGTTTTATTTCGGTATCCCCCCATTCATTTTGATTCATAAAACCGAGGTGTGGACCCATCTTATGAGAATTGACGCAAAAATTATTCATCCCGGGATTAAGGAGTGTTGGCCGCCGCCCCGTCAGCCCTATTCTTGATAGGTTTGCGGGTCTTATCGTGTTAGCATCCACATATATTCTTCAAGTCCAAAGCTAGTTAGAGCTCTTTTGAACTTTAGGCCCGTCTGTTAATTAGAGCATATTTTAAAGCTCTGGAAAAATATTAAAAAATAATCATAAAAGTACCAACCATTTAGTAGAATTTTCCTCATCATCACAGATGGGAACATATCATATTGCCTGATGGGCGAAGACAAACACGAAAAAAAAAACCAAAAAAAAAAAAAAAAAAAAAAATAATCAAGTTAGTATTGACAAATTAGAAAAACTTTTTTTTTAAAATTAATTGAGAGATGAAATACGAAGGAAGAATCGAGGGTGCTTACCTGGGTATTCGTGAGTGTAAGTGTCCTAGATGTTGGGCGCTCTTCCGCCCAGATTCGCCGCGCCCTCGTACTGCAGATGACTAGCTTCAATCAGGATATAAGTGTCAGCTCTGAGATTTGGGAAAAAAAAGTAAAAATGCTAATCGGGTTTACCTGGTACGAAGAAGAGGCAGTCCGAAGATGAAGCCCGAAGGGAAGCTGCTCCGGTTAGGGTCGTGCTATCGTAGGACTTGGGGAAGAACACATATCCTTGGCTCCGACGATACCGATCAGTAGCATGCCGAAGACCGAAGAGAGGGAGGGAGAGGCCAATAATGCTGAGTGAGCGGAGAGCCTTGTGTTTGGTGCTGTATATAGGTTCGCAGAGAGGCTTATGATATATACGTATAATGTATTAATGATGGGAGAAGGTGGTCATGATGTGTGCAACGTGTCGCGGATCAACCCGAGAGGATGAGGTTATCCATGACACGTCATCAATCGAAAGCCGTATTATGCGCCGCAAAGGTTATTCGACACATCATCGATCAAGTCAGGATCTAATTAAAAAAAGTTGGAATATATTAATATTATAAACATCAGTAGAATAGATAGTGCAATTAAGAGAAAAATAGATTTTGATTATTTGATAGTTATATGTCAAGGAATATTTATATTCCTTGTAATTTCATATAAATGATTCCCCTTACACACAGCAGTAAGCACTTCAGTTCACTCAATTATATGACAATGTAGTTTTCAGTATGGTTTTTAAAAATTAGATCGGATTAGAAATCGATTAAAAAATGAGTTCATGTATTCGTAAGTCGAATTGAAGGTTCGATTAATCAAACCGTATATTAATAATAATATTAATATTATAATTTTACTAATAAATAAATATAATATACTACTATTTATAAAAAAATTCATGATATGATAATTTATTTAATTCAAGTTTAACCCATAAAATGTAAATATAAATTTAGTAAAATAAAATAAGTATTTATAACAGATTTTTATATTTAATTTTAATTTTAAGTTGACCGATACTTTTTCACCAGTTCAATTGGGTTTATCCAGTAGATACGGAACTGATCGATTCAATCGAAGATGATCACATTTTAGGTGAAAATTGATTAAATCTTGAAACTGGACCGGGTAAATAGCAAATTCTTGAATGAATCGGTCGGCCTGAATTTAGTTTTTAAAACTATGATTTTGAGGGCTTCCATCTCTTCACATGGAAAGGCCGCTTAAGACCGGGTCTTAAGGCCTCAGGGTCGGGGAACGCATGATGCACTCTACCCTCGTGACAAATCGGTGCATGCTAGAGTCAAGACTTTTGATATATATATATATATATATATATATATCATTTCACCTAACATTCAATTAAAGAATCCATGAATAAATGTCACAAACGACAACTTCCCATTATAATTTACATAGTGAATTAAGAAATATAAAGAAATGAAGAAAACGAGAGATATTAGAACAACGAATCTTGCGCTATCCCTTTTCCTTCGCTGCTCCGCTCCTCGGGCACCTCTCATTCTCGCACCATTCCTAAGCCATCTGACTTCTCCACTCACTCTCTCTCACACACACACACACACACACTCTCTCTCTCTCTCTCTCTCCTCGTCTGGATAAGACAGAAGAGGCCAGAAATAAAACAGGAGAGGAAGGGATTTGTACGTGGGGGTTATAAGGCGGTGCAAGAAGAAAGAAAAATAATAATAATATTAAAGAGTTAAATTGGGCCAGAGTTGCCATAATGGGCTCCTACGACGATGCGATGTTCTCCTATTGACTTTAAGTCTCCACCTTTAAGACTTTTCTTTCCCCCCTGAGAGCCCTTCTCTATACGTACGTACATCTGCTCGTGTCTCTTATATGCGGTTCATGTGAAGCCACGAAGAAGTTCCATGCGATTTCCGTTTCTCAAGCAAGATTTAAACCTTCTCTTAGGATCTTGACATTTTCTCGATGGTGAAGCCATGGTGCAAGTTTCTATGCTCACGGCTAAACTTTTCCTGATCTGGCTCACAAGGTACGCGCAAAGTGACATGGGTGAGTTGAGACCCGAATGAACCCTTCCTTCCAGTCTCTTACCGTGTGGAGCCCTCGATTAATTTTCGTTATGGCCACCTGCACAATTGGAATTGTAAGTTGTCTTTTGTTACATTTATGCCGGCGTTCTTGGTGCGTTCATGCTCCCGGTGTACGTACATGCCCATCGTAAAAAAAATGTTGGATCAACGAATGGGAAAACTGCTTCAGCTGAGAGTCAAACTGCCGTAGGATTCCAGCAAGAAGGTATCTTCGGCCCCGAGGACATCGATCAGTAGCAAGCCGAAGAGAGGGAGAAGAACAGGACAGCTCATCTTCTTCAGACGAGCGGGCGTTCTGAGTGAGCGGAATGGAAGCAATTATGTTTGGTGCTGTGTGCATGCACCTGATCAGGGGATTAATATATGATGTAATGAGGGAGAAGTGATCAACTGTCTAGCTTGTAAGCTTGTTGGCATGACAAAGACAAGTCTTTGACTAAAAAGGACGAATGGATCTTCCTTTTTTCCTCTGCATTTTTTATGGCCAAAATTAGAGATTATAAATCCAGAAGATGGTAGGGATAGTCGGATTGAACCAACCTAGTCGGAAGCGACTTCCATAAATATAAAAATACCATGGTATTTTAGAGATTTTATGGGAGCATATCTTTCACAAATATTTATCAGATGATTCTGGAGGAACCACATATCAAAGGGTATTGCCGGATGGTACGAACCTGAGGACCGAGAGGGATCCCATTGCGGTCAGCTACGAAACAGGAGATATGCTGTCAGAGTCTAATTATGGTATTGGCATTGATAAATTTTGAGAGATTTTACTCGAGAGATTGGCACGAGAATCTGTGTTGTAGCTTGCGTTCAGGCTGTTAAATTGAGGCGCGTAATGCGCGTAGTTGGTGGTGTAGTAGTTCAGTCCGAGAAAGTCAAACGAACCCTTCAGCATCGCAGACTGCTCTTTCGAGAACCTAGGAAGCCTAGACCCAACGAGAGAACGCATGCTGTGTGGGTAGTCTCCGTTGACTATGGGGTCCAAGAACCTGATCACAAAATACAGCCGGATCAATGCTCTACAAGTAAATAATTAACGCACTGCAAGGCCGTAATGAAAAGGTAAGTACAGTGTGAGGATAAATGAAGCAGGCTCACCATCCAAGCATGAAATCCAAGGCTCGTAGTGCAGCGTTACGGTTGTGCATCGCATTCGTGTAAGGCTTGAACCAATGAGACACCAGCGTTATCCCAATCTTTCCCTTTTGAGAAGCCTAAGAAATCGAATCCATGCATGACAAACATATCGTATCCTTGTATCTTGGCAATTGCAAATGTAGTATTCCGTACACATCAGTGAAATCTGATGGTTGGAAAAGGGTGAGGGTACTGATTCTTGTAGCAGATTACCTGATATTTTTCCTTGTATAATCTAACAGCAGCTGGTGATGCCCCACCTGGTATGGCTCCGTCCCCGAGTCTCCGCCGGTGCAGTTCGGTTGCTGCCACTTGGAACACCGACCAGGAGCAAGCGTACCTAAGGCATAGCCACCGCTGCTGTAGCTCCACGGCTCGTTTAATGTTATCCAGTGCTTCACCCGATCCCCGAATTCATCGAAGCAGACACCCATATAATCTCAGAAATCATCCCTACGGACATAAAATAAATCACATCACACTAGTGGGTAGAGTTGCATTACTCAAAGCCTAACGATGACCGATGGAGAAGAAGAGGAGAGTTCATCTTCCTACTTGAGCGAGAGGCCAATGCTCTTGAGCGAGTGGAGAGACTTGTGTTTGGTGCTGCTGTATATAGGTTCGCAGAGAGGCTTATGATACACATATAATGTATTAATGATGGAGAAGGTGGTCATGAATTGTGCGCAACATGTCGTGGATTGACATGAGAGGATGAGGTTATCCATGACACATCATCAATCGAGCCATATTAGGAAAGGGTGTCCGACACATCAACAGTTAATTACATCCAATTAAAAAAAAGTTGGAATATATCAATATTGTAAATATAGTAAATATTGTAGATAGGGAAAATAGGTCTCATAATTTTGGTATTTACGAAATTTTGAGAAATATTTTTCTGCCAAGCCTATTCATATTCATTGTAATTCATATAAAAATTAATATTTCTCTGCATATATGTAACCACTCTAATCCATTCAATTATATGGTAGTTACGCTCGTGACAGATCGCCAAAGAAGAAATTCGGGAAGAGATGTTACAGAATCGAGCAGCTCACAATCTTATTTTAATTTCACTTATAGAACTTCTCGAATATATATATATAATGTAACAGCATTCTCTGCCTGAATTTTCTTTTAAGAGATAAGATTTCACGGGAATCGGACCCTCTTGTCTCTTGACTTACTTGTCCATTTAGTTTGTCGATATTTCATTTCTCCAAGGTCTCTTCTTCTTCTTCTTCTACTCATGAACAGTTGATGTTAACACAAGTGGTTGTGAAGACACCATGCAGTCTTAGACTTCGACCCAGCGGCTCGGACTGCTTGCAATCTTCTAAGGTTACGGATGATGATCATCAAAAGTCACTAGTCTCATGTTTTTTCTTTGTAAGTTTCATATAATTCCAAGTAATGCCAATAATGCTTGAAAATTCAAACACGAGAAATTCTAAAAGCAGGAGGAGGATTGCAGGGGACGTGAAAGACCCACGAGAATTCGTCCTCTTGGAAATTCAAGATAAGACAGTTAAGATACACAAAAGATCATTCGAGCCAGGAAGACATGAGAGGAAGAAGAGAACATATGACAAGTTATACATACTTATGAATATCGAGTATATAATATCTCTCAAGTTCTTGGTTAATGAGGAATGGCTGGTGTGCCAAAGCCCGTTTCTTTGCTAGTGTGAAGGGGGTGATGAAATGAGCATACGATCCACACAGGTCATATAACAGATAAAACCCACTGAAAACACCTCATGATGAGACCGCCCTCTTTCACATAATTCAATCAATGGAAGTGTACGGCAGTAGTGATTCCATTGTGCTCAGCTAGAAGAAGATTTCAAAAACCTAGAATTATCAGAATAAGCACAATGGTAGATGTTTTCTCTACTTTTTCATTTCAAATGGAGATTTTTAGCCTTCAAAAATTGACCCAAGAATCTGTCATAAAGCTTGCATTTGAAACTTCCAAGTTGGGGTATACCTTTTGTATAATTAACAGAGCAGCAGTTCATTCCGGCGACCCCTTCATCATTGCAGGCTGCTCCTTCAAGAGCTTCGGGGGCCTGTTCTCGAGTAATTTTGTGGCATATGGGTGGTCTCCATTAATCAGCAGTTCCCAGGACCTGAAAGGGAGATTTCAAATTCCACAGTGAAGTTCAAGCGTTATCTTATAGGGAAGCTGCACTCTCCTTTCAGAGTAAGCCCATTCACCGACTCAGCCTTAGAGACTTGACCACCTATGATGGATCAGAAGTTCCGTTCTAACACAATACTTCAAAAATCGATCTGATACTAATCTTTTTCCCGAGATATCACCGATTTTGGTACATACGCTTCAGTTGAAAAGGTGTTATGAAATCAATTCTATTTATCAAAGAAAGAATCGGCTCTGATGTCAAGGGCACTTATTCATCTCCTTTGAATAGCTATCAATGGAGCTATTGCTCTTCTCAACCAGACTATATGCAGGCACCTTCCGTATCCATTTTTCCTTCATCACCTTCCTAACATTCTCAACCCCTTCCCACTCTCCACCTGCAGCATAAATATTAGACAGGGCAACAAAACCACCGGGTTTCTTCATTTCCAGCCTCTCATTAACATCCTTGACCATTAATTCAGCCAGATCCTTCCTATCGTGAACGATGCATCCATTAAAGAAAGCTCCAAGTATTGACTCGGTCACATCTAAGGACATCTCCTTCACCAATTTATATGCCTCAATCATCCTGCCAGAACGGCATAGAAGATCAACAACACAGGCATAATGTTCTCTCTGGAGCTTAATATCACCGTAATTCTGCCTCATAGACTGAAGGATCTGAACACCCTTCTCGACTAAGCCTCCGTGACTGCAAGCAGAGAGAACACTGACAAAGGTAACTCCATTTGGCGGCAAAGTTTCTTCTATCATCGTCTCAAAAAGTTGCAACAACTCATTAATCATCCCGTGCTTCCCATAACATCCAATCATAGCATTCCAGCTGGCAACATTCTTTATGGCAGCCCCAAAGGCAAATACCTTCTTCGCATTTTCAACATTACCACATTTTGAGTACATGTCGATAAGAGCACTAGCAACATAGACATTCCAATCAAGACCTAACCTGTATATCAACCCATGAATTTCTCTCCCTGTCTGAATTGCACCCATCAATCCACAGGCAGGAAGCAGACCCGTGACAGTAACTTGATTGGGCTTGGCTCCTGATGCCAACATGTCTCCGAGCAACCTGAGGGCTTCCCCTGGTTGGTGGCTCTGGACGAATCCAGAAATCAAAGCATTCCAAGTGACCAAATCAGAAAGCAGACCCTCGTTTTTCATCCTCGAAAATATTGACATGGCCCCAGCTCTGTCTCCCATTCGTGCACAGCTAGCTATCATAGCATTCCAGGTGAATGCATTTGGTTCTAGACCTTCCAACTTCAACCTCTCGAACAGTATGAGCCCCTCCTCGATCTTGCCCTTGTTGCAATACCCACAAATCATTGCAGTCCATGAGATGACATCTCTTTCAGGCATGGAAACCTCTACAGCCCCATCGAGCATTTGGGCTACTTTCTTCATCGGAGGCCTCAACGATGGGTCTTCCTGAATGCACCACAATGCTATCATCACGAATCTTCGCACCCTCTTCATGTCTCCCAGCGCCCCCTCATCGCCTTCTACGATTAGGTTGAGCCTGCCTCCGTGATAGCAGTCATAAACCCAGTCAGAAAGTATCATCCGGGCCTCATCACCTAGATCGAAATCGCAGCTCTTCCTGCAACAGATTAGCTCCAGCAGAAGAATCCCGAAGCTGTACACATCGACTTTAACAGAAACCGGCATGTTTCTAAACCATTCTGGAGCTAAATATCCCTTCGTCCCCCGGACTGCGGTCACAGTTCTCGTCTGGTTACCCATGAGAAGCTTCGCCAGCCCGAAATCACAGATCTTGGCTGTGAGGGACTCGTCGAGGAGGATGTTCTGCGGTTTGATATCGCAGTGGATGATCTGAGTGCTGCACTCCTCGTGGAGGTACAAGAGGCCCCTAGCGACCCCGCAGGCTATCTCGATCCTCTTGAACCAGCTTGGCCTCAGACCTCCAAACAGAAAATCTGCCAGCGACCCGTTCGGCATGAACTCGTATACCAAGAGGCGGTGTTGCCCCTCATTGTAGAACCCGATAAATTGGACAAGGTTCTTGTGATTGGTTCTCCCAATCGTGTCCACTTCAGTCTTGAACTCTCTTTCGCCGTCAGAGGTCATTTTTTCCAGCACTTTGACTGCAACGACGCCTCTCTCGCTGGATGGGAGAACTCCTTCATAAACAGCCCCAAAAGCTCCCTAGCCCAGCTCTTCTTTGAACCCCAGTTGCTTCCTGGAGCTCCTTGTATGTAAAGCTCCGCATGCCAGTGAAACCATTCATCGAATATGGTTGCAGAGTTCTGGATTGTTGTGCACGATTATATTGAAACCAAATCAGGAAGGTTAAGGGAAGTAGGATCAGGTTCAAAGCTGCGGAGCTGCTCAGAAATGCTAATCCTATGATAATTACGGTCCTGTTATCTTTTGTCTTTGCGCCCCCGAACGGGTCTTTTGAAGTAGAGTTATCGATCCTCGTCTTGATGAGAGCTACCCCTCCAACGCTGGAATCGACCTTCCCGTTAGAGAGAGGCATCCTCTTCTTCCAACACTCGCCATTTCGAAATATGGCAACATCACAGAAGCAATCAGTCAAACAAGCTTGCCTGCAGAAGTCTTCGTTTTGATTATTGTAATGTTCATAGTTCGATAGAGGCCAGTCGGTGTTGATCATTCGGCAGATTGTGAATAATTCCGTTTCCAGCATACCTGAAGATGGAAAACAGTTAAAAAGGTTCTATAACTATCATGACATTCAAAAACCTCATTCATGTAGTCCTCTTGCGTATTTGATAGGATCTGATTTTATTTTACACGAGATAGTTGTAATTACATAGACTTACCTTCCTCACAACTTTGAGGTAGAAAGTCCCGCTTGCATCCGTTCATATCGTTTGATGGATCAAGGAAGCTGTACCCGTCTGGGCATTTACATCTTGGCTTCTGGTCATCTTCGAGGATACAGTAGCTGTTATACCCACACGCTCCACCGCTAACAGATTGCCGCATAGCCAGGCAGATGTCTTCTGGGACTGGGGAAGAAATCATGGACCAAGCCATGGGCCTCCTTGAACGCAAGCTCGCATTTCTGGGGTAAACGTACTGCCTGAATACTCCATCATACTCAATGATTGCTCTCTGGAAACAATTCTCGCCCCGGACAGTCTCTGACATTACAGTACTAATCACAGAACCGTTCGTTCCTGTGACATAGATCTGGCCGGACCGGTTGAAAATCACCTAATGGCCACTGTTGATGGTTCTGGTGGACCAATAGGCATTAGACACATCGAAGACCGGGAGATGAGTTAACATGACAAGGTTCCCGTCAAACTGCATGTTAAACTCGAAACTCCCAGTTGAGTAGTCTGTGTCAGAGTATCGGGAGACAAGTTTGGTGTTTCGATCTAACTCCTGTGTAGGAACGATTGTATCAGTGGGATATTTGAAAGACTCCCACAAGTTGGAGCCTGTTTCATCCACCAGGACAAAATTACCATTGTCTACCAAATCAATGCCAGCAAAAATCGAGACAGGTCAAATTATATGATTTGGAAGTTATGGAAAAGAAAAGGTAGAAATTCTGCAACATAATATATTGAATTTAATTTACTCATCCACAGTACAAACCAAAGTCAATTTAGAATTCAAAAGCAAGGAGCTAGCTCCTAAATTGTGGTATTACCATCTTTGCACCCAGACCAAACTTGCCACGTGTCTGCTTCAACCCATATTTTGTCCCAGATAAGACTGCATAAATGGACAGGTTCATGGGAAGCTCATGTCTGTTAGCTACAAGAGCTGGAAGCTAAATGCAAACAAGTCCTTTAACAAATAACTGAGTGAATTTCAAATTTTGAAATTCAAATTATGTGTACTTGCTCTTTTGAGCTTGATCATTTAAATAGCAAAAATAAAAATAAAAAGACTTTTGAATTAGGTGGGTAAGGATTAGGTTTTGAAACCTTTCCATCTAGTGGTATATAGAAAATATAGCAGGCCAAAAATGGACAGGGAGATCAAAAAAAAAATTACCTCTTCCAAACATATTTGGAATGTCATCATGGGGCATCCCTCTTCCATTATCCTACATAAGTGAAGAGATTATTCAACTTATAGAATCACAAATAATAATGGCATGTGTTAAGAAAAAGTAGCCTGATGGAGAAGAAGATGATAACATAAGAAATGAAGCACACCTTGCAAGTCACCCTGTAAAAGGATGCCTCACCTCGACCCTTTATGGCTTTTGCAGGTGTAGGCTCTTTAGTTTTCTTCCCAAGCGCTGCATTCTTTGCTTGAATTTCTTGATTCTAGCTTCTTTAGCTAATCGTTTCTGCATGGAGGGGGATGCAACAGATTGACTTGGAGAAGGGTATGAGTAACCCATGAATTTCTAAGCAACAAAGGAACTATGGCATATGCAACATTTCTTTCTATCAAGGGGTTTCAGTAAAAATATGGTTTCCCAAAATCACTAGTTTATTGTTTTCCCAGTTGAACAACTTTGGCAAAGGATCAAACAGATGATGAATACCTTGCATAGTGTTCCCTAAAATGATTCTCAATGAATGACACGATGACTGAGGGAACATTTCATGAAAACAGTTAAGTACTGAAAAAAGTGATAACTGTAAAATCAAGAGGATTCAACCTATGAAGTGGGTTAAACAAGCAAGTTATGGAAACCTGGAAACAACTACTGGTAGTGAGTGCTGATTATCAAAATGATGGGGGTTAACAATAGAAACTGGGAGAACAATACTCCAATGACCAGTTCAAATCATATTAAACTTAGAGATTGTCTGTTGCAATTATAAGAGCCAGTTAAATTGAGCCTCATTACTCTCCATGTCATTTGAGTTTCACTCAGCAACCACAGACAGTAATTTTCACTTCAGGAAAAATAAAAGAACCGCATAAATCAGGACAGTAAATACAGCAAAGGAAAACTTCAAAGATTGAAGCAGTAGACCGCAATATGAATGAAAATTCGAGCAGTAACCATGCACATACCTCACGAGCCTTAGTTGACTCATAATCATCATATAATTCCTCATCAACACGTTCTCGATGAACAAGACCAATCATAGAGTTGAACTTGCTCTTCTCTATCTCCTCACTGCAACAAAATTGCCAGTTCAGAAAGAAATAATTTGTGGATTCTTTTTCCTGCATAAAACTTTAAAAAAGAAATAAAATTTGGTAAAACCCATATAACATATGAATTCATGTCACGCTCATCAGTCCAATGCCAATAGTCGTACGAAACTAGGTGCTCACATTGTTATTTCTACCACAGGAAGCTCGGAAATGGACTCAGCTGAATCGAGTGAGTTTTCGACAAGCTCTCTAACAGTAGTGTATAGGCATTTCCCAGGCTGCACTCGGATAGTGAAAACAGCACAATACTCTTATTGACGTTTTGCAAAGCAGATGTCAAGTCAATCATAGTCAGCTTGCTTCACAGAGAGGAATCAAACAAAAGAACTCTTGGAAGAGAGCTCACATTATCAAAACCGGCGATGTTCTTATTCTCTGCAAAGAATTCAGCCGGAGACTCTGTACCAACAAGCACACAGATCACATGAAACAAAACTTTACGTAAAGTCACGGCTGCAGCGGCTCAAATTTCAACATCCGCAGGACAAATCAGAAGGAGTGCTGCGTACTCTGGTTGAGGACGCTCTCCTTGGGCTTCCTCGGAGTCTTCGGTTTGCGTTTCTTCGGCTCAGCCGGGCTCTCGCTGCTGCATCCAGTTTCCATCAGCAGAGCAAGACCAGAAGGCCCGCCGGAGGATCCACGACTCGCTCGGGTGTCGATCACCGGTTGTTCAACCGCCGCAACCTGACAGAGCTCCCACTTAGCTAGGGCTTGCTGCTGGCATATGATCGAATGTATCTCAACCCGCGACATTGTGTTGCAGCGTCCAATAAGATGGAAGCTCTTCGAGGAGGAAATCAGGCCGGCCCCATTAGCGAACTCAATCAACGGTAGAGATTAAAAGCTCGGAGACCCCGCGCCCCCGTCCTGTCCCAGAACATCAATTTTCTGCAAAATCAACGTAGCGGATAGTTTTCGCGCCGGATTTAGAGGCGGGAGTAGGCTTTCCTAGCTAAGAGGATAATGGGGCTGGGCCCCATTGGCCTGGACATGCATTGGCATTTTCAGCCCAATTAGGTGTCTTTTTTTTTTCCCTCCTCTCACCTTTTCTTTTTCTGAAATATTAAATTTAATTTTTTTCTCACTGATCACGAAATGTTATCAATCGAATTGTTGAGACTAATCCCGTCTTAGATGTTGACTGACCTCGACTTAGTAAAATATTTGTAATAGATATCAAAATACTATATCATAAATAAAATCCTCCCACTTACGATACATTCCGCCAATTTTATCATTCCCCCAATATATATCACATTTCATATAAAAATTTTGACCCGTGGATATATTTAAAATTAAAAAGGAAATTTGCAATTTGTTGAGGGCAATCCTTTGTGGGGGTGAACATATGATTGAAACATTTTATTTTCGGCTTGCATCTCATTGAAATCATATCTCAACATGAGCTCCATTAATGGAGGCCTGTCAAGAAGGTTCATGAACCAGCGGCTCGATAATTTTCAAACCCGGGGTCAAGTTTTTCCAGCAGTTCCCACGGTCCACATAATCTATGCTGGATCGTAACTGCCGGAATTCCGATTGAGCAACCGCGCAAGAGGGCTGCGGAATTTGGTTCTACTTGGACAAATGACTACTCTCCAATATGCGACGTATGCCCTGTGGCTTGGCTGTAAGAAAGAGAGGCCTTCCTGCCCCGAATGACTATGGGGACAGCTCCAAGCCCGAAAAGGGCCACGATGCTCAATTCCATGATGAGGATCGGATGGTTTACATCACCGGTGAAGATCAGCATGAGTTGCATCTTCCAACTCAGCATTTTGGTACGAAAACGGCAAACCATTGTGAAAGAAGAAAATTCAATTATGAAGATCAAACTTGGCTTCAAGTTCATGTAAACAACACAGTGTCCCTTTCTCGGTTCTCTTTATTTAATAGCCCGGTGTTGAGACATATACAATGGTAGACTCTCCTTGTTCGATGAAGTTCAACACTCTTTTGATTAGTACTCTCTGAGAAAGCTCCTGAACCAGAGGGAAGACGATTTTGGGCATCGTTTGAGACTGTCCTTATAATCCACATAGTTGATGCCGAATCGAACCGTGTAACCGGAGTCCCACTCGAAGTTGTCCAACAACAACCATGCAAAGTAACCTCGTACATCGGCCCCATCCTCCCTGTCAGAGAACACCCGGTTATCATACATGTCTCTCCACAGAACCTGCAGATCAGAAACCAAAGAATTTGATGCAGTTAATTTGTGTTAATGTTCTACAACTTAATTGGGCACTGCCTCGAATAGGATGACTGCAGCACTAGGTCCACCATTCAAGCATGAAATCCAAGGCTCATAGTGCCGCATTCCGGTCGTGCATCGCATTCGAGTAAGGTTCGAAACAGTGAGTCACTAGCGTTATCCCGATCTTCCCCTTTTGAGATGCCTAAGAAATCCAACTCATCCATGACAAGCATGCATTTTTACAACTATTAGCCCATATTCTAAAACCAAATTCTTGAAGCAAACCTGATATTTATCCCTGTGCAGTTTCCGGGTGATGGCCCACCAAGTACGGCTCCGTTGCCGAGTCCCTGCAGGTGCAGTTAAGTTGCTGCCACTCGGAACACTGACCAGGAGCAAATATACCGTAACTCCGCAGCTTGTTTAGAGTTATCCAGTGCTTCATCCGGTCACCGAATTCTTTGAAGCAGACATCGGCATAATCTCGGAAATCATCCCTACATGCATATAGAACAAGTCACATATACCCCCGCGCGCACGTGTGTGTACAGTTTGTAATTTGGACCCCCAACGGTCAATCGAGCAAATCACGACTTACACCACCAGAGGACTCAAGAAGCCACCATATTCGTCTTCTAAAGCCTGGGGGAGGTCCTACTGAACCAAAGTCACGTAGGGCTGAATCCCTGCAGTCTCAAACAGATAATGGCCAGAAGTAATTGTGACATAATGCAAGAAAATTTCGATTGTATCAAAGCAACCATGGGCGAGGAGCTCGTTGATCAAGTTGTCGTCGTATTCAACTCCTTTCTTGTAGGCACCTCCACTTAAGCTTTCCCTCTGCAATTACAAGAGATTAACCTCGCATCAACTATGACGGATTTGCTTTTCAATTTGCAGGAAAATCGAATAGCATGATCAATTAGTCTTCGGGACCATGGTGAAAAGGGGAAAAAGCATGCCGTGCTGTTATGGACCAATTCAGCAACTCAGCCACTGGCAGATAATTGAGGCTGGTTCGGGGGGGAGAAAGAGGAATTAGAAGATGAAGAGAAGGAGGGATCAAGGAAGAAGGTGTACGAAAGGGAGAAGAAGAAGAATCAAGAAGGGGGAGAGGAGGAGGAGTCGAGAGAGGGGGAGAACCCACAGGAGAGAGAAGAGACAAACTGTTCATTCATTTCCTACCTTCCCTCAACAGGTTCTGTTACAAGGTTATAATCCCCACAACGGCTTCAACTGCCAAGAACCACCAGTTTACAATCTACTCCCTCAAGTTCTTCACTTGTTACAAAACACCCCTTTTCTTTTATCTTTATTTACAGATTGACCCCTCAACTAAATTGACCATAACACGTGCACAGTCGAAAATAATCGCCAATCTTACTGGGCAGTGATTCAGGACCACGAGATCGAGAATCGGCAGGCCCATCTCTTCCATTATGCCCACATCTTCCTGCATCCATCGAGTTCACGTTAGGCAATCTCGTCCAGATTCAATAATTGATTGGGGAAAAGGATGACATTGTGAAGGAAAACTGAAAACTGTATCACATCTTATATTTGGGATAGGAGTCAACGGCAACATCTCCACTACTTCCGTCAACTATTTTCTCTGGTCAATGTACCAATCATGAGAATTCTAAACCACACGATCGATAAATACAAAAATGAAACTGTAAATTATACAATGCTAATTAAATCCCTATTTTCTCGTTTGCTATTCCTTTTTTGTTTCTTCCTAATGAACTTATCGAACTCAATTTGTCAATCTTATTTTCAATAGCATATACATTATACGGTCAAATTATATTGAGTGCAAGACCATTCTACGTGTATTCTACGACTAATAGGTATGCATCTCTTGATGCATCCTTCATGGGACTCCATACATTGACAATTCAACCTGGTCTCTTGTTCTTCCGAGCTTTCTCCATGCAAATGCCACCTGCAGCATAAATATTAGACAGGGCAACAAAACCACCGGGTTTCTTCATTTCCAGCCTCTCATTAACATCCTCGACCATTAATTAATTCAGCCAGATCCCTCCTATCGTGAACGATGCATCCACTAAAGAAAGCTCCAAGTACTGACTCGGTCACGTCTAAGGACATCTCCTTCACCAATTTATATGCCTCAATCATCCTGCCAGAACGGCATAGAAGATCAACAACGCAGGCATAATGTTCTCTCTGGAGCTTAATATCACCGTCATTCTGTCTCATAGACTGAAAGATCTGAACACCCTCCTCGACTATGCCTCTGTGACTGCAAGCAGAGAGAACACTGACAAAGGTAACTCCGTTCAGCCGCAAAGTTTCTTCTATCAACGTCTCAAAAAGTTGCAACGACTCATTAACCATCCCGTGCTCGCCATACAATCCGATCATAGCATTCCAGTTGGCAACATTCTTTATGGCAGCCCCAAAGGCAAACACCTCCTTCGCATTTTCAACATTACCACATTTTGAGTACATGTCGATAAGAGTGCTAGCAACATAGACATTCCAGTCAAGACCTAACCTGTATATCAACCCATGAATTTCTCTCCCTTTCTGAATTGCACCCATCAATCCACAGGCAGGAAGCAGACCCGTGACAGTAACTTGATTGGGCTTGGCTCCTGATGCCAACATGTCTCCGAGCAACCTGAGGGCTTCCTCTGGTTGATGGCTCTGGACAAATCCAGAAGTCAAAGCATTCCAAGTGACCAAATCAGGAAGCAGACCCTCATTTTTCATCCTCGTAAATATTGACATTACCCTAGCTCTGTCTCCCATTCATGCACAGCTAGCTATCATAGCATGCCAGGTGAATGCATTTGGTTCTAGACCTTCCAACTTCATCCTCTTGAACAGCAGGAGCCCCTCCTCGATCTTGCCCGTGTTGCAGTACCCACAAATCATTGCAGTCCATGAGATGACATCTCTTTCAGGCATAGAACTGAACACCCTCTGCGCATACTCAAATCTTGCACACTTACAGTACATATCGATCAACGCATTAGCCACGGACAAATCACCCTCAAGACACATCTTGAACGCCATGCTGTGAACTTCTTTCCCCTTGTTCACGTCCATCAACCCAATACATGCCTTGAGCACAGTCCAGAACGTGAACTTATTAGAGGCTCTTCCCATTGAGCACAGTCCAGAACGTGAACTTATTAGAGGCTCTTCCCAGCTTGTGCATCATAGTAAAGCACATGAATGCGTCCTCGTAGTACCCATCAACTGCAGAATCAAGTACCATCCAGTTCAGCGCGAAAACATTCGGCTCGGGAATTCCATCGAACACCTTCCGCGCAGAGGTCCGGTCCCCGCAACACGCGGTAAGCCTCACGAGCCTCTCACCCAGAGACATGCGACTCGAGTCTATCCCGGTGGTCAGCAAGAAAGCATGAAGTTGCTTCACCGGAGACAAGGCCTTGGCTTTCAAGCATTTTTGCAGTAGCAGAGCTAGATGGAGGTCTACGGGCAGCCTGTTCCCTACGAACATCAACCTCCTTCAACCGTTAGCTTATGAAGCCGCTGCCATATTTCGTGAACATGAAGCTGTTGCGACTTTCGAGTAAGTCAACCGGAGAGCTCGAGCCAGAGTTCGACCCAACCTGGAGAGTAGAAGCATCCACCGCTTCCGAGGGGTGCTGCTGCTATTTTGTAAAATGCTCATGGATGCAATTGCACGGAAAAAAAAAACCAATTTCTGCAGAGACGGACATTTGCATAATTCGTATATATTATCGAAGCTAGATTTATCAGCTTCCTCCATTCATTATTTTTTTTCTATAGAAATTATATATTATTTATAAATTTAATAAATATAAAAAAGGTTATCCATAAAATTTGCTTTTATTGGAATTATGAAGTAAATGGTGAAAGATTATGTCACTTACTACATACATTTAAATTTAAGTAGATGTCCGATAATTCAGATTACTGAAAAAGAAGAACATAATACACGACGCACATGGATTCCAAGGATAACTTAATCAGATAGAACTGATATACGAAGCTGGTTCTGGCGGAATGGAAACCTCTACAGCCCCATCGAGCATTTGGGCTACTTTCTTCATCGGAGGCCTCAGGGACGGGTCTTCCTGAATGCACCACATTGCTATCATCACGAATCTTTGCACCCTCTTCATGTCTCCCAGCGGCCCTTCATCGCCTTCTACAATTAGGTCGAGCCTACCTCCGTGATAGCAGTCATAAACCCAGTCAGAAAGTATCATTCGGGCCTCATCACCCAGTTCGAACTCGCAGCTCTTCCTGCAACAGATTAGCTCCAGCAAAAGAATCCCGAAACTATACACGTCGACTTTAACAGAAACCGGCATGTTTCTAAACCATTCTGGAGCTAAATATCCCTTCGTCCCCCGGATTGCGGTCACAGTTCGCGTTTGGTTACCAATGAGAAGCTTCGCCAGCCCGAAATCACAAATCTTGGCTGTGAGGGACTCGTCGAGGAGGATGTTCTGCGGTTTGATATCGCAGTGGATGATCTGCTTGCTGCACTCCTCGTGGAGGTACAAGAGGCCCCTAGCAACCCCGCAAGCTATCTCGATCCTCTTGAACCAGCTTGGCCTCGGACCTCCAAACAGAAAATCTGCCAGTGATCCGTTCGGCATGAACTCATATACCAAGAGGCGGTGTTGCCCCTCATTGCAAAACCCGATAAATTGGACAAGGTTCTTGTGATTGGTTCTCCCAATCGTGTCCACTTCGGTCTTGAACTCTCTTTCGCCGTCAGAGGTCATTTTTTCCAGCACTTTGACTGCAACAACGCCTCTCTCGCTGGATGGGAGAACTCCTTTATAAACCGCCCCAAAAGCTCCCTTGCCCAGCTCTTCTTTGAACCCGCCAGTTGCTTCCTGGAGTTCCTTGTATCTAAAGCTCCGCATGCAAGTGAAACCATTCATCGAATATGATTGCAGAGTTCTGGATTGTTGTGCACGATTATATCGAAACCAAATCAGGAAGGTTAAGAGAAGTAGGATCAGGTTCAACGCTGCGGAGCTGCTCAGAAATGCTAATCCTATGATAATTACGGTCCTGTTATCGTTTGTCTTTGCGCCCCCGAACGGGTCTTTTGAAGTAGAGTTATCGATCCTCGTCTTGATGAGAGCTACCCCTCCAACGCTGGAATTGACCTTCCCGTTAGAGAGAGGCATCCTCTTCTTCCAACACTCGCCATTTCGAAATATGGCAACATCACAAAAGCAATCATTCAAACAAGCTTGCCTGCAGAAGTCTTCATTTTGATTATCGTAATGTTCATAGTCCGATAGAGGCCAATCGGTGTTGATCATTCGGCGGATTGTGAATAATTCCGTTTCCAGCATACCTGAAGACGGAAAACAGTTAAAAAGGTTCTATAACTGTCACGATATTCAAAAATCACATTTATGTAGTCCTCTTGTGTATTTGATAGGATCTGATTTTATTTTGCACGAGGTAGTTGTAATTACATAGACTTACCTTTCTCGCAACTTTGAGGTAGAAAGTCCCGCTTGCACCCGTTCATATCGTTTGACGGATCAAGGAAGCTGTACCCGTCTGGGCAGCTACATCTTGGCTTCTGGTCACCTTCGAGGGTACAGTAGCTGTTATACCCACACGCTCCACCGCCAACAGTTTGCCGTATAACCAGGCAAATGTTTTCTGGGACTGGGGAAGAAATCATGGACCAAGCCATGGGCCTCTCTGAATGCAAGCTCGCATTTCTCGGGTAAACGTACTGCCTGAATACTCCATCATACTCAATGATTGCTCTCTGGAAAAAATTCTCGCCCCGGACAGTCTCTGACATTACAGGACTAACGGAACCGTTCCTTACTGTGACATAGATGTTGCCCGACCGGTTGAAAATCACCTGCTGGCCAGTGTTGTCGGTAAAGGTGGACCAGTAGGCATTCGACACATCAAAGACCGGGAGATGAGTTAACATGACGAAATTCCCGTCAGACTGCATGTTAAACTCGAATCTCCCAGTTGAGTAGTTTGTGGCGGAGTATCGGGAGACAAGTTTGGTCCCTGGATCTAACACCTGTGTGGGGACGATGGTATCAGTGGGCTCTTTGAAAGACTCCCACACGTTGGAGCCTGTTTCATTCACCAGGACAAAATTACCATTGTCTAGCATGGAAGCGTGGGAAACTCCAGTACGTACGGCAGCCCAGGCCTCTTGCCCATTCGGATCTTTGAGAACAAAACCGCCTCCCTGGATCAGCTCAACTCTGGACCCTTCACGAGATAAATTAGCCCCATTCGCGGACCAGATGACTGTTTTCTCCGGTATCTTGTCGAACCATATGGCTAAGAGGAAGCCATCTCTCCCGATCTCCTGGAATCCAAAAGCAAAGTCTCCGGATGGTGATCTCCACAAGGCGTTCTGGTCACCTGCTGTAAGAGACCCCGAGGTTATGTTTCTCTGAGCTTGGGCTAATTTGGCGAGTGGAAGAAGAAAAAGCAGCAAAATCGCAAGGGTAGCAGCAGAAGCCATGGGATGGGAAGAGCAAGTGCTTCTTGCTTCAAGGACGGGCTCAAACTGGAAGAGATAAATGGTGTCTTCTGCAAGTTTGTGTGGGACCAGTAGAGGCTGATAATTCTTCCACTGACTCCTGCAAGTCTTTAGCGTGTGGAACCCTCAAAATTGAATAATTCCTGTCCAAGTAGTCCTCCCATAGGAAAACTAGAATTTATCATAAATTCTTCCCAACTGAACTGCCCGATGGCATCAGTGTTAGGGCCAATCTGCTGGAAATAAAACGCTTTCTATATTTGTAGTCCTAACTTACATAGAGAAGCAACATGGGCGAAGATATGGCACTTTTGCCGTATTCTTCTCGTTCCTCGGTTTTCACCGGGTCGGGAGATCTGTGAGATTAATCAAGGACCACTATCATAGACTTCTAATTCCTCAGTTCCCTGTCAGACGGTATTATTGATCGAGTCTTACGTCCATGGCCCGTGATGCAAACGTTAATTGGACAAGGTTGGAATAGTCCTCGTGAAGCACATGCATCCAGTTCAGCTCTAGGTCCCACTGGGTAAAGCAGCCATTGATTCATTCATAAATCACCTATGAATCATATGCAAATTAAGACAGCCATTGATATATATGTACATATACATATATATATCATTTCACCTGACATTCAATTAAAGAATCCGATGAATAAATGCCAGCGAACTACGACTTCCTGTTATAATCACATATTACCGTATAGTGAATTAAGAAATACAAAGAAATGAAGAAAACGAGAGATATTAGAACATCAAATCTTGCGCTATCCCTTTCCCTTCACTGCTCCTCTCCTCAGGCACCTCTCATTTTCTCCACTCACTCTCTCTCTCTGTCCTCGTCTGGAAAAGACAGAAGAGGCCAGAAATAAAACAGGAGAGGAAGGGATTTATACGTGGGGTTATGAGGCGGTGCAAGAAGAAAGGAAAATAATAATAACAATATTAAAGAGATAAATTGGGCCAGAGTTGCCATAATGGGTTCCTATAACGACGCGATGTTCTCCTATTGACTTTTCAAGTCTCCACCTTTACGACTTTTCTTTCCCCCGTGAGAGCCCCTTTTTCTATACGAACGTACATCTGCTCGTCTCTCTTGTATGGGGTTCATGTGAAGCCACGAAGCAGCTCCATGCGATTTCCATTTCTCACGCTAGATTTAAACCTTCTCTTAGGATCTTGACATTTTCTCGATGGTGAAGCCACGGTGCAAGTTTCCATGTTCATGTGTCGATATGTTCGAGCATGGGAGCCTGAACTTTTTCCCGATCTGCCTCAGAAGGTATGCGCAGATTGACATGGGTGAGTTGAGACCCGAATGAACCGTTCCTTCCAGTCTCTTACCGTGTGGAGCCCTCGAAAATTAATCGTTATGGCCACCTGTATAATTGGAATTATGAAATCCAGAAGATGGTAGGGATAGTCAGATTGAACCAGTATGGTCGAAAGCAACTTTCATAAATATAAAACTAACATGGCATCTCAGAAAAATTTTGAGAGCATATCTTTCACAAACATTTTATCAGATTATTCTACTTTCAACAACTATATATGTTATCACACTAACTTATGAATTGCCATTCACTGATTTTAGCGATGCCCTTCATTTTTTGGCAGCTGCCGATAAATTCTCTTCATTAGATGGGTCTGTATTAAAATTAGACACGCGGTAAGGTTCCCTAATCATTGGTACGATCTCAACACATTTCAATCACTTCTTCTTGATCGGGAAGCTCCTGAACCAGAGGGAAGACCATTTTGGGTATCGTCTGAGGCCATCCTCGTAATCTACGTAGTTGATGCCAAACCGAACCGTGTAGCCGAAGCTCCACTCGAAGTTGTCCAGCAACGACCACGCAAAGTAACCTCGTACATTGGCGCCGTCCTCCCTGTCGAGAGCATACCATCACCATCAAAAAGTGCCACTTTCACGCGCGTCAATTTTGCCTGACGTCGAGCTGACTTAAAAATATGAAGCACAGGAGTTGTTCGATTTGAAGAGGGATTCGGATCTCGATGCAGTACTTACTTGACGGCTCTTCGAAGGTACCAGAGATGGCGGTAGTAGTAGTCTATCCTCTTGGGATCGGCCAGTTGTTGCTCGAGCGGCAGCGTAGAGTTGTTGAATTCACTGACTCCTGATGTTATTGAGTGAATGCATATCAGATTAAAGATCACCAATGTGTCGGTAAGTAAAAACATAAGCGGACAGTTAATCACTTACCGTTTTCAGTAATGTAAATCAGTGGATTGCCATACTTGTTCTTTACGTACATCAAAAGGTTCCATATTCCCTTCGGGTAAACGATCAGCCAACTCGTTGCGGCCTGCAGTGGCAGCTCAATAACCATCAGTTACTGCCTTAATGGAAGAAAATGATTCTGCAGGAACCACAGATCAAAGGGGTATTGCCGGATGGTACGAACCCGAGGACCGAGAGGGATCCCATTGTGGTCAGCTACGAAACAGGAGATATGCTGTCAGAACGAGTCTAATTATGGTATTGGCATTGATAAAATTTGAGAGATCTCACTCGAGAGATTGGCACGAGAATCTGTGTTGTAGCTTGCGTTCAGGCTGTTAAATTGAGGCGCGTAATGCGCGTAGTTGGTGGTGTAGTAGTTCAGTCCGAGAAAGTCAAACGAACCCTTCAGCATCGCTGACTGCTCTTTCGAGAACTTAGGAAGCCTAGACCCGACGAGAGAACTTATGCTGTGTGGGTAGTCTCCGTTGGCTATGGGGTCCAAGAACCTGATCACAAAATACAGCCGTATCAATGCTCTACAAGTAAATAATTAACGCACTGCAAGGTCGCAATGAAAAGGTCAGTACAGTGTGAGGAGAAATGAAGCAGGCTCACCATCCAAGCATGAAATCCAAGGCTCGTAGTGCAGCATTATGGTTGTGCATAGCATTCGTGTAAGGCTTGAACCAATGAGACACCAGCGTTATCCCGATCTTTCCCTTTTGAGGTGCCTAAGAAATCGAATCCATGCACGATAAACAAATCCTTGTATCTTGGCGATTGCAGATGTAGTATTCCGTACACATCAGTGAAATCTGATGGTTGGAAAAGGGTGAGGGTACTGATTCTTGCAGCAGATTACTGTTATGGATCAGAATCGGCAATCCGACCTCCTGGGAGGGTCGAGGTTGATTCGGAAGGGGAAGGGAGAATCTGGAGAGAAGGGGAGGTGAGGGATCAAGAAACAGAAGATGGCATCCAAGGGAAAGGGAGACGATTGATTCATTCACATGCTGCAGACAGGACAGTTCTGTTCTGTTATATCCTGTTCGGTCGGACAACGACCTTAACTGCCTCTAACAATCTTAACAGTCCTAGTATGACAGTCTCACAAACTAGGCCCTCAACTCGTACATATGTTTCAACTGGCCCCCCATTTATTACTGTTGTCCCCCCCTAACTTCTGCTTTCAGCTAGTTTAGCCCTTCTGCCCGTATCAGTTCTCCCGCCCTTCAAGAACCTTGTCCTCAAGGTGGACTGAGGGAAACCATTGCTGCAGATCGTAGAGGAATTCCCAGGTAGCCTCGGTAATGGGTGAGTCGGACCATTGGACGAGAACCTTGGTTGCGGCGCGGTTGCCCCTCTTTACCATCTTCCGGTCGAGGATGGCTGACGGTTGCACTGGGGAGGGCAGTGCCTCCTTTGGTAGCTCTACCGGATCCGTCATAGGAGGACCAGTCGCCCTTTTGAGTAGTGACACATGGAAGACGGGGTGGATTTGAGAGCAACTTGGGAGGGCAAGTTTGTATGCAACTGGCCCCTTTTTTTCCATGACAACGAAGGGTCCATAGTAACGGGGAGCTAACTTGTGAGGGGGTCGACGTCTCAGGGAGGTTTGTTGATAGGGTTGAAGCTTCAAGAGCACCCAGTCCCCAATCTCGAACTGGCGTTCTGTTCGGTGCTTATCTGCCAGTCGCTTCATGCAATCTTGTGCCTTGCGGAGGTTAGCCTTGAGAAGGTCAAGAAATTGTTCCCGATCTGTAAGTAGCTGGTCAACCGCTTCCACCGGAGAATCACGGGGCACGTATGGCACATGGACTGGGGGAGGGAACCCGTATAGAGCCTCAAAGGGGGTAGTCTGGGTAGCTGTGTGATAAGTGGTGTTATACCACCATTCCGCCAGCAGAAGCCATTTGAACCACCTGTGGGGTTGTTGCCCACTCATGCACCGCAGGTAACATTCCAAGCATCGGTTGAGAACTTCGGTTTGACCATCAGTCTGGGGGTGGTATGCTGAGGAGAAGCGGAGTTCCACCCCCTGTAAGCGAAATAGTTCCTTCCAGAAATTGCTGAGGAAAACAGGATCGCGATCGCTGATGATCATTGCTGGCAAACCGTGAAGCTTGCAGACCTGGTCGAGGAATCGTTGAGCAACCATTGGGGCCGTGTATGGGTGTCCCAACCCGATGAAATGACCATACTTGGTGAGTCTGTCGACGACCACCAAGATGACCTCCTTACCCTCTGAGGATGGAAGGCCTTCAATGAAGTCCATGGAGATCTCCTTAAAGGCGTGGTCTGGTATGGGAAGGGGTTGTAACAGACCGGGGGAGGCAGTCAGGTCATACTTATTCTGCTGGCACACCGTGCAAGTTCGAATAAATTCTCGAACGTGCTTCTGCAACCCTGGCCAGGTGAGGACCGCCTGGAGTCGTTTAGTGGTCGCCTGCACCCCTGAGTGGCCGCCCCAGGCACTACTGTGGAATAATTCAATGAGTTGTTGCTGTAGGGGCTGAAAATTCCCAACCACCAAGCGACCTTTTTTTCGTAGTTGATTCCTTATCCAGGTATATTGCCCCATCGTTCCTCCTTCTTGTTGTAGGGTTGCCAACATCCTTTGTAGGTGGGGGTCCGATTGCCAGCTATCTTGAATCCTTGCAATGGTAGCACCCACATTTCAGTGGTGAATTCGTTTCCCTGCATGCTCCAGTGAAAGTTGTGGCATACTGAATTGCATTCCAGGATGCTGCCGTTAGCCACGGTGACTCGGAAGGGTTTGATGGCAGTGGTGCTGCATCCTACTGTTTGCACTACCTGCTCATCCACAAAGTTGTGGGTGCTCCCCGAGTCGATCATGATTTGCAGCCTCCTTCCCTTAGCTAACCCCCGCACCCGCATTGTTTGCAAGCTAGGGGATCCCTTGAGGGCGTGTATAGAAATTTTAGGTATGGTTCCCTCTGGCACCTTTTCATCCTCAAGCGAGACCTCTGTAGGGGACTCTTCCTCCCCTTCTAGGATATACAATTGCCGCCTTTTGGGGCAAACATGGGCAGGACTGAATTTCTCATCACAGAAAAAACATTGGCCCTTAGCCCGTTTCTCATTGATCTCTTGGTTGGATAGGTGCTTGGGCCCCCTTGGCGCTGTCATGGGGGTCATTGGTCTGAATGGGGTTGGCAGCAGCCCCGCCGACATTGGGGAAGTCCTGCGTTGGTCAGGTGCCTTCGAAGGGTATTGTGGAGTGGTCTTGAAGTTGGAAGGCACCCTGCTGGCCACTGGTGGCCACACTTGCCCTTGCCTTCCGCTTGAGCCCCCCGTCCCTTCCATGGATTTCAAGGTATCCTCTTGTATCTTGGCCAATGCTATGGCCTCATGCAAGAGCCGTGGCCGTAGCATGCGAATAGGATTTTGGATTTCCTTCCTCAGTCCTCCCAAGAACCAACTCAACACCATTTCATCGTTTGCTTCTACCTTATGGAGTATCTTGTTAAGCAATAAGTCGAAGTGATCCAAGTATTCTTGCAGTGACTGGGTTTGATATAAGTTCTTGAGTTCCAAGAAGGGGTCCTCATACGCCTGACTACTGAACCGTGACCGGATGGCCACAGTGTATTCTGACCATCCCACCGTCTGACCCAGGTGACTCATCTGCAGCAAAAATGCTTGGTGCCATTGTAACACCTTGCCCTCCAGGTGGATTGAAGCTAATTTGACCTTCGACACCTCCGGGGTCCCGTCAAATTCGAAGAATTGTTGACAACGGTAGATCCAGCCTTCCACATCTTCTCCAGCAAACCTCGGGAACTCCATCTTTCCCATGTGCGCTGGGTAGCGACCTCCAGCATTTGCCACTCACTGTAGTCCCTTGTCAGCTCCGTGGGACTCCACCCCCATCCCCCTGGTAGGTTGTGCGAGGAACTCATGGATCATTTCTCGGATATCGGTTCGTAGTTCATCGAACCTCTGATCGTGGCGGGATAGGGTCTCTCGCAGCTCCAACAGCTGTTGCTCATGTTCCTTGAAAAGCGCATTGATTCGTCCCGCCTCCTGGGCCCGAGTGTTCGTCATTTTGCCAGGACCGTGCTCTGATACCAGTGTTATGGATCAGAATCGGCAATCCGACCTCCTGGGAGGGTCGAGGTTGATTCGGAAGGGGAAGGGAGAATCTGGAGAGAAGGGGAGGTGAGGGATCAAGAAACAGAAGATGGCATCCAAGGGAAAGGGAGACGATTGATTCATTCACATGCTGCAGACATGACAGTTCTGTTCTGTTATATCCTGTTCGGTCGGACAACGACCTTAACTGCCTCTAACAATCTTAACAGTCCTAGTATGACAGTCTCACAAACTAGGCCCTCAACTCGTACATATGTTTCAACTGGCCCCCCATTTATTACAGTTGTCCCCTGCTAACTTCTGCTTTCAGCTAGTTTAGTCCTTCTGCCCGTATCAATTACCTGATATTTTTCCTTGTATAATCTGACAGCAGCTGCATGAGCAAGCAGCTGGTGATGCCCCACCTGGTATGGCTCCGTACCCGAGTCTCCGCCGGTGCAGTTCAGTTGCTGCCACTTGGAACACCGACCAGGAGCAAGCGTGCCTAAGGCATAGCCACTGCTGCTGTAGCTCCACGGCTCGTTTAAAGTTATCCAGTGCTTCACCCGATCCCCGAATTCATCGAAGCATATACCCACATAATCTCGGAAATCATCCCTACGGACATAAAATAAATCACATCACACTAGTGGGTAGAGTTGCGTTACTGAAAGCCTAACGATGACCGATCGGATTAATTCCGACTTACACAACCAGAGGACTCAAGAAGCCACCGTATTCTTCTTCTAAAGCCTGGGGGAGGTCCCAGTGAAACAAAGTCACGTAGGGCTGAATCCCTGTAGTCTCAAACAAATAACGGCCAGAAGTAATTATAGCATAATTTAAGAAAATTTCGACTGTATTAAGGAATAAAAATTAAAAAATTGGCTGAAAAATCACAACATTTCCCTTAAGTATAGATGGCATGCAACATTCGGCTAAATAAGTGTAACATTTACATTTTTTTCTCGCAAAATATCATGAATACGAGTTGTATTAAATTTTTTATGTCAACAGCTAACGTGACATATCCATATGGTCCATACCTTTTTAATACATGAGAACTTATACGGAGTGCGACGCATTTAAGACATGATTATCACATCAACAATAGATGAAATTTTTAACGGTCATTAACATACGTCCTATTTCGTGAACAAACTGTGAAATATTGAGAAGTTATCGATATTTTAGGAAATTTCGGAAAACTGTCATTTTTTTATGGGAAATTTTCCCGATAATGAAGCGTATGAACAACCATGGGCAAGGAGCTCATTGATGAGATTGTTGTAGTATTCAACTCCTTTCTTGTTGACACCTCCGCTTAGCTTTCCGTCTGCAATTACAAGAAATTAAGCTAGTATCAACTGTGACTGATTACCTTTCAATTTGCAGAAAAAATTGATTAGTGTGATAAATTAGTCTTCGGGACCATGGTGAAAAGGGGAACAGCGTGCCGTGCGTAGTCAAAATAATTGTCGATCTTACTAGGCAGTATTCGAGACCACAAGATCGAGAATCGGTAAGCATCTAACCCCATCTCCTTCATTATGCCCACATCTTCCTGCATCCATCCTGCTCATGTCTGGTAATTTCGTACTAATTGAACAGTGAGGAAGAGAAGGCCGGGATTGTGGTATGAGTCAACAGCAACATCTCCATTACTTCGATCGGCTATTTTCTCGGGGTTATCATCAATTAATTGCACGTCAAACACCAAAAAAAAGAAAAAAGAGAGTAAATTATAGAATACCCCATTATTGGAGAGACCAACCAAACAGTAATGTGATTTTGAATATAATTATTCGAATTATAAATGAAATGATTTTATTTATATAATTATTATATAACCCAGTGCATGGATCCCATCTATGAGAATTCGACGCAAAAATTATTCATCCCGGATTAAGGATGCTAGCCCGCATCCCGTACCCCTTTCTGATTAGGTTTGTGGGTCTTATCATAGCACCCCACGTATATTTTTTCAAATCCATAGCTAGGTTAGGAGCTCTTTGAACATTAGTGGACGTCTATTAATTAGAGCATAATTTAAGTTTTGAAAAATATTTTAAATATATAATAATAAGATACCAACAATACAGTAGAATTTCCTCATATCACAGATGGAAATATCATATATGCTGATGTGCGAAGGCAAAATCAAAGTCAGCATGATAAATTAGAAAACTTTTTTTTAAAATTAATTGAGAGATGAAATACGAAGGAAGAATCGAGGGTGCTTACCTGGGTATTCGTGAGTGTAAGTGTCCCAGATGCTGGCCCCTCTTCCACCCAGATTCGCCGCGCGCTCGTACTGCAGATGACTAGCTTCAGTCAGGACATAAGTTCAGCTCTGAGATCCGGAAAAATAAATAAATAAAAATGCTAATCGGGTTTACCTGGTACGAAGAAGAGGCAGTCCCGAAGATGAAGCCCGAAGGGAAGCTGCTCCGGTTGAGGGTCGTGCTGTCGTAGGACTTGGGGAAGAACACATATCCTTGGCTCCGACGATACCGATCAGTAGCATGCCGAGACCGAAGAGAGGGAGGGAGAGGCCAATAACCCTGAGTGAGCAGAGAGACTTGTGTTTGGTGCTGTATATAGGTTCGCAGAGAGGCTTATGATATACGTATAATGTATTAATGACGGAGAAGGTGGTCATGAACTGTGTGCAACGTGTCGCGGATCGACCCCAGAGGATGAGGTTGCCCATGACACGTCATCAATCGAGCCATATTAGGAAAGGTTATTCGACACATCATCGATCAATCGGATCCAATTAAAAGAAAAGTTGGAATATATTAATATTGTAAATACAGTAGAGTAGATAGTGCAATTAAGAAAAATAGATTTGATTATTCTATGGTTATAAAATATTTTCCTCATATGTCAAGAATATTTACATTCCTTGTAATTCATATAAATGGTTCCCCATACAGCTGTAATCACTTTAGTTCACTCAATTATATGACAGTTTTCATCATGGTTTTTAAAATCAGATCAGATCGGGAACCGGTTAAGAAATGAGTTTATATATCCATGAGTCGAATTAAGGGTTCAATGGATCAAACTGTAAATTTAATAAATAATATTAATAGTATAATTTTACCAATAAATTAACATAATATCATAAGTTAACAATTATTTATAACAAAAATTTATGATATGATAATTATATTGATCTAAGTTTAACATAAAATATAAATATAAGTTTAGTAAAATAAAATAAATATATTATAATATGTTTTATTTTTTAAAAATTTTAAGTTAACCAATATTTCCACTAGTTTAATTGGGTTTCCCGGTCAGATAGGGAACCGGCCGATTCAATCGAAGGTGACCGCATTTTAATTGCAAATTGATTAAATCTAGAAACTGGACCGGGTGAGTAGTAGATTTTCGGTCGAACCGGTCAACCCGGTTCAGTTTTTAAAACTATGGTTTTCAGGGCTTCCATCTCTTCACGTGGGAAAGGCCGCTTAAGACCGGGTCTGAAGGCCTCACGGGTCGGGGAACGCAAGATGAAACTTTACCCTCGTGACAGATAGGTGCATGCTAGATGAGTCAAGACTTTTGATAAAAATGGACAGATTAATTTTGAATCTTATTGGAATAACATCACAAACAATAAAAGATCAGCGAAGAAGAAATTCGTGAAGAGATCTTATGGAATCGAGTGGCTCACAATCTTATGTTAATTTCATTTATAGAGCTTCTCAAATATATATATATATATATAATATAGCAGTATTCTAGAATACTGCCTGAATTTTCTTTTAGGATATAAGATCTCATGGTAATTGAACCGTCTTGTCTCTTGACTTGCTTGTCCATTTAGTTTGTCGATATTTCATATCTCCAAGGTTTCTTCTTCTTCTTCTCAGGAACAGTTGATGTTAACACGAGTGGTTGTGAGGACACCATGCGGTCATAGACTATGACCCAGTTGCTCGGACTGCTTGCAATCTTCTAAGGTTACGGATGATGATCATCAAAAGTTACTAGTCTCATGTTTTTTCTTTGTAAGTTTCATAGAGTTCCACGTAATGCCAATAATGCTTGAAAATTCAAACACGAGAAATTCTAAAACAGGAGGAGGAATGCATGGCACGTGAGAGGCCCAGGAGAATTCGTCGTCTTGGAAATTCAAGACAAGGACATTTAAGCTATACAAAAGATCGTTCGAGCCCGGAAGACATGAGAGCAAGAAGAAAACATATGATGAGTTATTCATACTTATGAATACTGAATCTATAATATCTATCAGGTTCTTGGTTAATGAGGAATGGCCGGTGTGCAAAAGCCAGTTTCTTTGCTAGTGTGAAGGGGGTGACGAAATGAGCATACGATCCATACATGTCATATAACAGATAAAACCCACTGAAAACACCATCCAAGTATTGACTCGGTCACGTCTAAGGACATCTCCTTCACCAATTTATATGCCTCAGTCATCCAGCCAGAACGGCATAGAAGATCAACAACGCAGGCAAATGTTCTCTCTGGAGCCTAATATCACCGTAATTCTGTCATAGACTGAAAGATCTGAACATGCTTCTCGACTATGCCTCCGTGACTGCAAGCAGAGAGAACACTGACAAAGGTAATTCCGTTCAGCCGCAAAGTTTCTTCTATCATCGTCTCAAAAAGTTGCAACGACTCATTAACCATCCCGTACTCACCATACAATCCGATCATAGCATTCCAGTTGGCAACATTCTTTATGGCAGCCCCAAAGGCAAACACCTTCTTCGCATTTTCAACATTACCAAATTTTTAGTACATGTCGATAAGAGCGCTAGCAACATAGAAATTCCAGTCAAGACCTAACCTGTATATCAACCCATGAATTTCTCTCCCTTTCTGAATTGCACCCATCAATCCACAGGCAGGAAGCAGACCCGTGACAGTAACTTGATTGGGCTTGGCTCCTGATGCCAACATGTCTCCAAGCAACCTGAGGGCTTCCTCTGGTTGGTGGCTCTGGACAAATCCAGAAGTCAAAGCATTCCGAGTGACCAAATCAGGAAGCAGACCCTCATTTTTCATCCTCGTAAATATTGATATTGCCATAGCTCTGTCTCCCATTCGTGCACAGCTAGCTATCATAGCATTCCAGGTGAATGCATTTGGTTCTAGACCTTCCAATTTCATCCTCTCGAACAGCAAGAGCCCCTCCTCGATCTTGCCCGTGTTGCAGTACCCACAAATCATTGCAGTCCATGAGATGACATCTCTTTCAGGCATAGAACTGAACACCCTCTGCGCATACTCAAATCCTGCACACTTACAGTACATATTGATCAACGCATTAGCCACGGACAAATCACCCTCAAGACACATCTTGAACGCCATACTGTGAACTTCTTTCCCCTTGTTCACGTCCATCAACCCAATGCATGCCTTGAGCACAGTCCAGAACGTGAACTTATTAGAGGCTCTTCCCAGCTTGTGCATCATAGTAAAGTACATGAATGCGTCCTCGTAGTACCCATCAACTGCAGAATCAAGTACAATCCAGTTCAGCGCGAAAACATTCGGCTCGGGAATTCCATCGAACACCTTCCGCGCAGAGGTCCGGTCCCCGCAACACGCGGGTAGCCCCACGAGCCTCTCACCCAGAGACATGCGACTCGAGTCTATCCCGGTGGTCAGCAAGAAAGCATGAAGTTGCTTCACCGGAGACAAGGCCTTGGCTTTCAGGCATTTTTGCAATAGCAGAGCTAGATGGAGGTCTACGGGCAGCCTGTTCCCTACGAACATCAACCTCTGCACTGCTTCAACCGTTAGCTTATGAAGCCGCTGCCATATTTCGTGAACATGAAGCTGTTGCGACTTTCGAGTAAGCCAACCGGAGAGCTCGAGGTAGAGTTCGACCCAACCTGGAGAGTAGAAGCGTCCACCGCGTCCGAGGGGTGCTGCTGCTATTTTATAAAATGCTTAAGGATGCAATTGCATGGAAAAAAACCAGTTTCTGCAGCGACCGGACATTTGCATAATTCGTATATATTATCGAAGCTAGATTTATCAGCTTGCTCGATACATTTTTTTTCTATAGAAATGATCTATTATTTATAAATTTAATAAATATAAAAAAATTATTCATAAAATTTGCTTTTATTGGAATTCTAAAGTATAGGGTGAAGGATTATATTACTTACTACACGCATTTAAATTTAAGTAGATGTACGATAATTCAGATTACTAAAAAAGAAAAACATAATACATGACGCATATGAATTCTAAAGGGAACTTAATTAGATAGAACTGATATACGAAGCTGGCTCTGGCGGAATGGAAACCTCTACTGCCCCATCGAGCATTTGGGCTACTTTCTTCATTGGAGGCCTCAGAGATGGGTCTTCTTGAATGCACCACATTGCTATCATCACGAATCTTCGCACCCTCTTCACGTCTCTCAGCGCCTCCTCATCGCCTTCTACGATTAGGTCGAGCCTACCTTCATGATAGCAGTCATAAACCCAATCAGAAAGTATCATCCGGGCCTCATCGCCCAGTTCGAACTCGCAATTCTTCCTGCAACAGATTAGCTCCAGCAGAAGAATCCCGAAGCTGTACACGTCGACTTTGACAGAAACCGGCATGTTTCTAAACCATTCTGGAGCTAAATATCCCTTCGTCCCCCGGATTGCGGTCATAGTTCGCGTTTGGTTACCAATGAGAAGCTTCGCCAGCCCGAAATCACAAATCTTGGCTGTGAGGGACTCGTCGAGGAGGATGTTCTGCGGTTTGATATCGCAATGGATGATCTGCTTGCGGCACTCCTCGTGGAGGTACAAGAGGCCCCTAGCAACCCCGCAAGCTATCTCGATCCTCTTGAACCAGCTTGGCCTCGGACCTCCAAACAGAAAATCTGCCAGTGACCCGTTCGGCATGAAATCGTATACCAAGAGGCGGTGTTGCCCCTCATTGCAGAACCCGATAAATTGGACAAGGTTCTTGTGATTGGTTCTCCCAATTGTGTCCACTTCAGTCTTGAACTCTCTTTCACCGTCAGAGGTCATTTTTTCCAACACTTTGACTGCAACGACGCCTCTCTCACTAGATGGGAGAACTCCTTTATAAACCGCCCCAAAAGCTCCCTTGCCCAGCTCTTCTTTGAACCCGCCAGTTGCTTCCTGGAGCTCCTTGTATGTAATGCTCCGCATGCCAATGAAACCATTCATCGAATATGATTGCAGAGTTCTGGATTGTTGTGCACGATTATATCGAAACCAAATCAGGAAGGTTAAGAGAAGTAGGATCAGGTTTAACGCTGCGGAGCTGCTCAGAAATGCTGATCCTATGATAATTACGGTCCTGTTATCATTTGTCTTTGCGCCCCCGAATGGGTCTTTTGAAGTGGAGTTATCGATCCTCGTCTTGATTAGAGCTACCCCTCCAACGCTTGAATCGACCATCCCGTTAGAGAGAGGCATCCTCTTCTTCCAACACTCGCCATTTCGAAATATGGCAACATCACAGAAGCAGTCATTCAAACAAGCTTACCTGCAGAAGTCTTCGTTTTGATTATTGTAATGTTCATAGTTCGATAGACGCCAGTCGGTGTTGAACATTCGGCGGATTGTGAATAATTCCGTTTCCAGCATACCTGAAGATGGAAAACAGTTAAAAAGGTTCTATAACTATCATGATATTCAAAAACCTCATTCATGTAGTCCTCTTGCGTATTTGATAGGATCTGATTTTATTTTGCACAAGATAGTTGTAATTACATAGACTTACCTTCCTCGCAACTTTGAGGTAGAAAGTCCCGCTTGCATCCATTCATATCGTTTGACGGATCAAGGAAGCTGTACCCATCTGGGCAGCTACATCTTGGCTTCTTGTCACCTTCGAGGGTGCAGTAGCTGTTATACCCACACGCTCCACCGCTAACAGTTTGCCGCATTTCCAGGCAAATGTTTTCTGGGACTGGGGAAGAAATCATGGACCAAGCCATGGGCCTCCCTGGATGCAAGCTCGCATTTCTCGGGTAAACGTACTGCCTGAATACTCCATCATACTCAATGATTGCTCTTTGGAAAAAATTCTCGCCCCGGACAATCTCTGACGTTACATTCCAAATGATGGAACCGTTCGTTCCTGTGACATAGATGATGCCCGACCGGTTGAAAATCACCTGCTGGCCAGTGTTGTTGCTATAGGTGGACCAGTAGGCATTAGACACATCGAAGACCGGGAGATGAGTTAACATGACAAAATTCCCGTCAAACTGCATGTTAAACTCGAATCTCCCAGTTGAGTAGTTTGTGTCAGAGTATCGGGAGACAAGTTTGGTCTTTCGATCTAACTCCTGTGTAGGAACGATTGTATCAGTGGGATATTTGAAAGACTCCCACAAGTTGGAGCCTGTTTCATTCACCAGGACAAAATTACCATTGTCTAGCATGGAAGCGTGGGAAACTCCAGTACGCACGGGAGCCCAGGCCTCTTGCCCATTCGGATCTTTGAGAACAAAACCGCCTCCTTGGATCAGCTCGACTCTGGACCCTTCACGAGATAAATTGGCCCCATTCGCGGACCAGATGACTGTTTTCTCCGGTATCTTGTCGAACCATATGGCTAAGAGGAAGCCATCTCTCCCGATCTCCTGGAATCCAAAAGCAAAGTCTCCGGATGGTGATCTCCACAAGGCGTTCTGGTCACCTGCTGTAAGAGACCCCGAGGTTATGTTTCTCTGAGCTTGGCCTAATTTGGCGAGTGGAAGAAGAAAAAGCAACAAAATCGCAAGGGTAGCAGCAGAAGCCATGGGATGGGAAGAGCAAGTGCTTCTTGCTTCAAGGACGGGCTCAAGCTGGAAGAGATAAATGGTGGCTTCTGCAAGTCTGTGTGGGACCGGTAGAGGCTGATAATTCTTCCACTGACTCCTGCAAGTCTTTAGCGTGTGGAACCCTCAAAATTGAATAATTCCTGTCCAAGTAGTCCTCCCATAGGAAAACTAGAATTTATCATAAATTCTTCCCAACTGAACTGCCCGATGGCATCAATGTTAGTAGGGCCAATCTGCTGGAAATAAAACGCGTTCTATATTTGTAGTCCTAACTTACATAGAGAAGCAACATGGGCGAAGATATGGTACCTTTGCCCTATTCTTCTCGTTCCTTAGTTTTCACCGGGTCGGGAGATTTGTGAGATTAATTAGGGACCACTATCGTAGACTTCTAATTCCTCAGTTCCTCATCAAACAGTATTATTGATCGAGTCTTACGTCCATGGCCCGTGATGCAAACGTTAATTGGACAAGGTTGGAATAGTCCTCATCAAGCACATGCGTTGAGTTCAGCTCCAAGTCCCACTGGGTAAAGCAGCCATTAATTCATTCATAGATCACCTATGAATCATACGCAAATGAAGACTGCTGGAGAGAACTAAAGCGCCGTGCGCTAAAAGGTTGATCAAGTTCTGTAGCCCTTTGCAGCTTCATAAAAGTTGAAGCATGTCAGATTTAGGAACGGAACCTGACCGACTTACTGAATTTTAATCCCGTGGAAAGAATTGACGAAGTCAGTTAAGAAACTTTTCCTTAAAAAGATTGAGTGGGGATGTTCTCATGACCGGCAGTACAACGTTGATCGATTCAAACCCTTTATCCTTCGACGGCATGAAATTTGCCAGGATCACTTCCATGGTCGTCATTTCATGCTGTATTAAACAAACAGAGAAAAACTTGAGCCTAAAAGCTTTATCTTCTGCAATAATTGTTCTGATTTGGATTACTCGACTTAGCTCAGAGATTCCAAGCTCAGTTCATAGCTGGTATATACCACCGATTGTTTCCGAGGAGATTTTATATATATTTACATATATATATATATCATTTCACCTAACATTCAATTAAAGAATCCGATGGATAAATGTCAGTGAACTACAACTTCCTGTTGTGATCGCATAATACAAAGAAATGAAGAAAACGAGAGATATTAGAACATCAAATCTTGAGCTATCCCTTTCCCTTCATTGCGATGCTCCTCAGGCACCTCTCATTCTCTCACCATTCCTAAGCTATCTGACTTCTCCACTCACTCTCTCACTCTCTCTCTCTCTCTCTCTCTCTCCTCGTCTGGATAAGACAGAAGAGACCAGAAATAAAACAGGAGAGGAAGGGATTTATATGTGGGGTTATAAGGCGCTGCAAGAAGAAAGGAAAATAATAATAATATTATTATTAAAGAGTTAAATTGGGCCAGAGTTGCCATAATGGGCTCCTATAACGATGTGATTTTCTCCTATTGACTCTTCAAGTCTTTACCTTTAAGACTTTTCTTTCCCCCGTGAGAGCAGATGTACGTACATCTGCTCATCTCTCTTATATGCAGTTCATGTGAAGCCACGAAGAAGTTCCATGCGATTTCCGTTTCTCAAGCAAGATTTAAACCTTCTCTTAGGATCTTGACATTTTCTCGATGGTGAAGCCACGGTGCAAGTTTCCATGTTCATGTGTCGATATGTTCCAACATGGGAGGTTAAACTTTTCCCGATCTGCCTCACAAGGTACGCGCAAAGTGACATGGGTGAGTTGAGACCCGAATGAACCCCTCCTTCCAGTCTCTTACCGTGTGGAGCCCTCATTAATTTTCTTCATGGCCACCCGTACAATTGGAATTATAAAATCGGATTATAAAATCCAGACGATGGTAGGTGTCACAGGGGTTGGACTTCACCCAAAATTTTCCGTCCCTGTGTTGATGTTGAGCAGTGTACCGCGCACTCTCAGCCAACCTCAAACACACGTACAACGCAGCTTGGTGAGGTTTAGCAACAAAAGGAACCAAATCGAACAACACAATGTAAGGGAAATCCCACTTGTATTCACAAATCGGATTACAAGAATACGCAAAATCCTTACACGGCCTTACACAGACATGCCAAGTATTTGCCTTGTGCGTCCAGCACTTGCATTCCTCACTTGGATAGGTGAACTCGCCCCGAGAGTCCACGCACGGCTTGGACGAACTGGAGACAGCACGGTCGGCCTTCCCGGTTCGGCTTTCTGTCAAGGACTTCCCTTCCTTTACTCCAGTCTTCCTTCCTCCTTGCTTGGCTTGCTCACTCAATCGCCTGAGTGTGTGTGTGTCTATGTGTCGATGTGCCTTCATGTGTCCTTCCCTTCTGCCCACCAGCTGTCCCATTGATCCTTGCAGGGGCAGGTAGCACAGTCCTTGGCCACCCTGCTTCCCCTACTTGCCGAGCAGGAGTTGGTGCCTGCACTAGTGGGATTGACCGGAGCAATTGGATGGACTGGAGTAGTTGGATTGACTGCTTGCCAGCTTAGTCCTCTAGTCAGTCCTTTGACCGGGAGCCCATGCCCCCATGACTGAAGCTGGTCTGGTCCGGTTGAGTGCCACCGATGCTCAGCTCGGTCCTGGGCCCGTGCCCGCGCCTTGGATCAGTTGCTGGTATTATCAGCGCCGCTCGTCCAGGAGCAACCTTCCCTAACGGCACTTGCGAGAGGTTATGGCATTCCTAGAGCATCAGGATGGCCTACCCTAGGAAGCGTGTTGCAGGGGCGTGCGCGCATCCGTAGCCTCTCGGCTTGCCATGGAGCACGTCCTGGGAAGGCTTAGGGCGTCCCTGTCGTCCGCCCGTGAGAGCGTCCTGCGGGATCGGCCACGCGCACTCCGCCTGCCAACCCGCCAAGGGGTAAGTCTTGCGGGAGAACCCTTTTCCTGTGTCGCTTGCCTGCTCGCCCTTTCGTACCAGATGATCCTTCGGCAGTCTTCCCCCGATCCTAGTCCAGGTTGCCATGCGATTGAGAGCCCACATAGCAACCATATCCATGTTCGGGTCTTAAGAGACTAACAAACCTCCCTCACTTGAGGAAGCCGACGCCCTCGTCGGAATAGAGCAGAGGTCCTCTTGGATTTTCTCCTCGAACTACCAGAGTGTAGCCTCCTTCTCTCAACTCGCCTCTGACATCGGCAACCCTTTCCATAGAACCAGGTACTATGTTCTCTAGTTCTTCTTGTTGTATCCTAACACCCGTCGATCCAGCACTCGATCAACCTCCTTCTACAACTCTGTATGCACATTCAACGGATCACGCCTTGCCCTTATGCGGTCCACATCTGCGTCCTTGTGGTAAGGCTTGAGGAAACTGACATGGAAAGTGGGATGAATCTTTATCCTCTCGGGTAGTGCCGAGCGATAAGTCACTGCCCCAACTCGCTTCACCACCTCGAATGGCCCCTCATACCGCTGGATGAGGCCCTTGTGCCATCTTTTGCTGGTCACTTTCTTCCAGATTTGGGGTGTCAATTTCAGCATGACCTTGTCACCGACCTAAAATTCTAATGGTCGACGCCCCTGGTCGGCATATCTCTTCATGCGGTGGACAGCTTTGGCGAGGCTGTCCTGTGCTTCCTTGAGCATCTCCTGCTTGTTCCAGGCAAAACGGTAGGTAGCAGGACATGGCCCCTCTTTCTTCTAGAGGGCCATTTTTAAGGGGTCAATGGTTGGTAGCCCAAAGCGAGCTCAAACGGACTGAACCCAGTTGCTAAGGAACGGTGCAAGTTGTAGCAAAACTGCGCCGTGTCCAAGAGCTCCAACCAATCCCGCTAGCTGGCAGTGACATAATGTCGCAAATACTCTTCCAACAGCTGGTTCATCCTCTTCATTTGGCCGTCCGTCTGCGGGTGATTTGCTATTGAGAACTTCAGCTTCGTCCCCATCATGTTGAAGAGATGGGTCCAGAACCTCCCAATAAATCGAGTATCACATCACTCACGATGTCCATCGGGATCCCGAATAGCTTAACCACATGGCGATAGAACTCTTCTGCCGCCATCTCCGCTGAACAATTCTTTGGGGTAGGCCTAAAGATGCCATACTTTGAGAACCTATCCACCACCGCCATGACTCCATTGAAGCTGTTAATCTCCGGGAAGCCGCTGATGAAGTCCATAGAAACCAACACCCAAGGTTTTTTTGGAATAAGCAAAGGCCGCAACAAGCCTGCCTCCGGTGGTATTATTAGCGCCGCTCGTCCAAGAGCAACCTTCCCTAACGGCACTTGCGGGAGGTGATGGCATTCCTAGAGCATAAGGATGGCATGCCCTAGGCGGCGTGTTGCGGGGGCGTGTGTGCATCCGTAGCCTCCTGGCTCACCATGGAGCACATCCTGGGAAGGCTTAGGGCATCCCTGTCATCCACCCCGCGTGCACTCCGCCTACCAACTCGCCAAGGGTTAAGTCTTGCAGGAGAACCCTTTTCCTGTGTCGCCTACCTGCCCTTCCATACCAGATGATCCTTTGGTAGTCTTCCCCCGATCCTAGTCCAGGTTGCCATGCGATCGAGAGCTCGCATAGCAGCCATATCCGTGTTCGGGTCTTAAGGAGCTAACAGTAGGAATAGTCGGATTGAACCAGTTTGGTTGGAAGCAACTTTTATAAATATAAAAGTACCATAGCATCTCAGAGATTTTTTGGGAGCATATCTTTCACAAATATACTATCAGATTATTCTGTTCTCAACAACTATATATATATATATATGTTATCACACTAACTTATGAATTGCCATTCACTGATTTTAGCGATGCCCTTGATTTTTTGGCAGCTGCCGATATATTCTCTTCATTTGATGGGTCTGTATTAAAATTAGACACACGGTAAGGTTCCCTAATCATCGGCACGATCTCAACACATTTCAATCACTTCTTCTTGATCAGGAAGCTCCTGGACCAGAGGGAAGCCCATTTGGGTATCGTTTGAGGCCGTCCTTGTAATCTACGTAGTTGATGCCAAACCAAACCTGTAGCCGAAGCTCCACTCGAAGTTGTCCAGCAACGACCATGCAAAGTAACCTCGTACATTGGCGCCGTCCTCCCTGTTGAGAGCATACCATCACCATCAAAAAGTACCACTTTCATGCGCGTCAATTTTGCCTGACGTCGAGCTGACTTAAAAATATGAAGCACAAGAGTAGTTCGATTTGAAGAGGGATTCGGATCTCGATGCAGTACTTACTTGATGGCTCTTCGAAGGTACCAGAGATGGCGGTAGTAGTAGTCTATCCTCATGGGATCGGCCAGTTGTTGCTCGAGCGGCAGCGTAGAGTTGTTGAATTCACTGATTCCTGATGTTATCGAGTGAATGCATATCAGATTAAAGATCACCAATGTGTCGGTAAGTAAAAACATAAGCGGACAGTTAATCACTTACCGTTTTCAGTAATGTAAATCAGTGGATTGCCATACTTGTTCTTTACGTACATCAAAAGGTTCCATATCCCCTTCGGGTAAACGATCAGCCAACTCGTTGCGGCCTGCAGTGGCAGCTCAATAACCATCAGTTACTGCCTTAATGGAAGAAAATGATTCTGCAGGAACCACAGATCAAAGGGGTATTGCCAGACAGTACGAACCCGAGGACTGAGAGGGATCCCATTGCGGTCAGCTACGAAACAGGAGATATGCTGTCAGAACGAGTCTAATTATGGTATTGGCATTGATAAAATTTGAGAGATCTCACTCGAGAGATTGGCACGAGAATCTGTGTTGTAGCTTGCGTTCAGGCTGTTAAAGTGAGGCGCGTAATGTGCGTAGTTGGTGGTGTAGTAGTTCAGTCTGAGAAAGTCAAACGAACCCTTCAGCATCGCAGACTGCTCTTTCGAGAACTTGGGGAGCCTATACCTGACCAGAGAACGCATGCTGTGTGGGTAGTCTCCGTTGACTATGGGGTCCAAGAACCTGATCACAAAATACAGCCGGATCAATGCTCTACAAGTAAATAATTAACGCACTGCAAGGTTCGTAGTGCAGCGTTACGGTTGTGCATCGCATTTGTGTAAGGCTTGAACCAATGAGACACCAGCGTTATCCCGATCTTTCCCTTTTGAGATGCCTAAGAAATCGAATCCATGCATGACAAACATATCGTATCCTTGTATCTTGGCAATTGCAAATGTAGTATTCCGTACACATCAGTGAAATCTGATGGTTGGAAAAGGGTGAGGGTACTGATTCTTGTAGCAGATTACCTGATATTTTTCCTTGTATAATCTAACAGCAGCAGCATGAGCAAGCAGCTGGTGATGCCCCACCTGGTATGGCTCCGTCCCCGAGTCTCCGCCGGTGCAGTTCAGTTGCTGCCACTTGGAACACTGACCAGGAGCAAGCGTACCTAAGGCATAGCCACCGCTGCTGTAGCTCCACGGCTCGTTTAAAGTTATCCAGTGCTTCACCCGATCCCCGAATTCATCGAAGCAGACACCCACATAATCTCGGAAATCATCCCTACGGACATAAAATAAATCACATCACACTAGTGGGTAGAGTTGCATTACTCAAAGCCTAACGATGATCGATCGAATTAATTCCGACTTACACAACCAAAGGACTTAAGAAGCCACCGTATTCTTCTTCTAAAGCCTGGGGGAGGTCCCAGTGAAACAAAGTCACGTAGGGCTGAATCCCTACAGCCTCAAACAGATAACGGACAGAAGTAATTATAGCGTAATGGAAGAAAATTTCGACTATGCGCAACGTGTCGTGGATTGACCTGAGAGGATGAGGTTATCCATGACACATCAATCGAGCCATATTAATAAAAGGTATTCCACACATTATCATTTCAGTAGATCCAATTAAAAAAAAGTTGGAATATATTAATATTGTAAATATAGTAGATATTGTAAATAGGGAAAATAGGTTTCATAATTTTGGTAATTACGAAATTTTGAGAAATATTTTTCTCAGATACCAAGACTATTCATATTCATTGTAATTCTCATAAAAATTAATATTTATCTGCATATATCTAACCACTTCAATCCATTCAATTATAGTCAAGACTTTTGACAAAAATGGACAAATTAAATTTTCAATTTTATTGGAATAACATCACAAGCAGTAAAAGAGTGCCGAAGAAGAAATTCGTGAAAAGATGTTACGGAATCAAGCGGCTCACAATCTTATTTTAATTTCATTTATAGAGCTTCTCGAATATATATATATATATATATAATATAGCAGCATTCTCCAATACTGCCTAAATTTTCTTTTAGGAGATAAGATCTCCCAGGAATTGGACCGTCTTGTCTCTTGACTTGCTTGTCCATTTAGTTTGTCGATATTTCATTTCTCCAAGGTCTCTTCTTCTTCTTCTTCTACTCATGAACAGTTGATGTTAACACGAGTGGTTGTGAAGACACCATGCGGTCTTAGACTTCCACCCAGCGGCTCGGACTGCTTGCAATTCAAACACGAGAAATTCTAAAGCAGGAGGAGGATTGCAGGGGATGTGAGAGACCCAGGAGATTTCGTCCTCTTGGAAATTCAAGATAAGGGCATTTGAGATACACAGAAGATCGTTCGAGCCCGGAAGACATGAGAGGAAGAAGAAAACATACCTGGAAGAAATGAGAGGAAGAAGATAACATATGAATATTGAGTCTATAATATCTCTCAAGTTCTTGGTTAATGAGGAATGGCCAGTGTGCAAAAGCCCGTTTCTTTGCTAGTGTGAAGGGGGTGATGAAATGAGCATACGATCCATACATGTCATATAACAGATAAAACCCAGTGAAAACACCTCATGATGAGACCGACCCTTTTTTCACATAATTCAATCAATGGACGTGTATGGTAGTAGGGATTCCATTGTGCTCAGGTAGAAGAAGATTTCAAAAACCTAGAATTATCAAAATAAGCTCAATGGTAGATGTTTTCTCTACTTTTTCATTTCGAATGGAGACTTTTAGCCTTCAAAAATTGACCCAAGAATCTGTCATAAAGCTTGCATTTGAAACTTCCAAGTTGGGGTATACCTTTTGTATAATTAACAGAGCAGAATTTCATTCCGACGACCCCTTCATCATTGCAGGCTGTTCCTTCAAGAGCTTCGGGGGCCTGTTCTCGAGTAATTTTGTGGCCTATGGGTGGTCTCCATTAATCAGCGGTTCCCAGGACCTGAAAGGGAGATTTCAAATTCCACAGTGAAGTTCAAGCGTTATCTTATAGGGAAGCTGCACTCTCCTTTCAGAGTAAGTCCATTCACTGACTGAGCCTTAGACTTGACCACCTATGTTGGATCAGAAGTTCCGTTCTAACACAATACTTCCAAAATCAATCTGATACTAATCTTTGTCCCGAGATATCACCGATTTTGGTACATATGCTTCAGTTGAAAAGGTGTTATGAAATCGATTCTATTTATCAAAGAAAGAATTGGCTCTCATGTCAAGGGCACTTATTCATCTCCTTTGAATAGCTATCAACGGAGCTATCGCTCTTCTCAACCAGACTATATGCAGGCACCTTCCGTATCCATTTTTCCTTCATCACCTTCCTAACATTCTCAACCCCTTCCCACTCTCCACCTGCAGCATAAATATTAGACAGGGCAACAAAACCACCAGGTTTCTTCATTTCCAGCCTCTCATTAACATCCTTGACCATTAATTCAGCCAGATCCCTCCTATCGTGAACGATGCATCCATTAAAGAAAGCTCCAAGTATTGACTCGGTCACATCTGAGGACATCTCCTTCACCAATTTATATGCCTCAATCATCCTGCTAGAACGGCATATGAGATCAACAACACAGGCATAATGTTCTCTCTGGAGCTTAATATCACCGTAATTCTGTCTCATAGACTGAAAGACCTGAACACCCTTCTTGACTAAGCCTCCGTGACTGCAAGCAGAGAGAACACTGACAAAGGTAACTCCATTCGCCTGCAAAGATTCTTCTTCTATCATCGTCTCAAAAAGTTGCAATGACTCAATAACCATCCCGTGCTTCCCATAACATCCAATCATAGCATTCCAGCTGGCAACATTCTTTATGGCAACCCCAAAGGCAAATACCTTCTTCGCATTTTCAACATTACCACATTTTGAGTACATGTCGATAAGAGCGCTAGCAACATAGACATTCCAATCAAGACCTAACCTGTATATCAACCCATGAATTTCTCTCCCTTTCAGAATCGCACCCATCAATCCACAGGCAGGAAGCAGACCCGTGACAATAACTTCATTGGGCTTGGCTCCTGATGCCAACATGTCTCCAAGCAACCTGAGGGCTTCCTCTGGTTGTTGGCTCTGGACAAATCCAGAAATCAAAGCATTCCAAGTGACCAAATCAGGAAGCAGACCCTCAGTTTTCATCCTCGTAAATATTGACATGGCCCCAGCTCTGTCTCCCATTCGTGCACGGCTAACTATCATAGCATTCCAGGTGAATTCATTTGCTTCTAGACCTTCCAACTTCATCCTCTCGAACAGTATGAGCCCCTCCTCGATCTTGCCCTTGTTGCAGTACCCACAAATCATTGCAGTCCATGAGATGACATCTCTTTCAGGCATAGAACTGAACACCCTCTGTGCATACTCAAATCCTGCACACTTACAGTACATATCGATCAACGCATTAGCCACCGACAAATCACCCTCAAGACACATCTTGAACGCCATGCTGTGAACTTCTCTCCCCTTATTCACGTCCATCAACCCAATGCATGCCTTGAGCACAGTCCGGAACGTGAACTTATTAGAGGCTCTTCCCAACTTGTGCATCATAGTAAAGTACATGAATGCGTCCTCGTAGTACCCATCAAATGCAGAAGCAAGCACCATCCAATTCACCGCGAAAACATTCGGCTCGGGAATTCCATCGAACACCTTCTGCGCAGAGGTCCGGTCCCCGCAACACGCATAGAGGCCCACGAGCCTTGCACCCAGAGACATGCGACTCGATTCTATACCGGTGATCAGCAAGAAAGCATGAACTTGCTTCGCTGGAGACAAGGCCTTGGCTTTCAGGGATTTTTGCAGCAGCAGAGCTAAATGTAGGTCTACAGGCAGCGTGTTCCTACGCACATCAACCTTTGTACTGCTTCAACCGTTAGCTTATGAAGCCGCTGCCATATTTTGTGAACATGAAGCTGCTTCGACTTTCCAGTAAGTCAACCGGAGAGCTCAAGCAAGAGTTCGACCCAACTTGGAGAGTAGAAGCGTTCACCGCCTCCGAGGGTTTGTAAAAAGCTCAACAGGGAAAAAAAAAGGTTTTAGAAAGACCTAAGTTGGCAAAATCGGACATTTGCATAATTCATATATATTATCGAAACTAGATTTATCAGCTTCCTCGATGCATTATATTTTTTCTTTAGAAATTATCTATTATTTATAAATTTAATAAATATAAAAAAATTATTCATAAAATTTGCTTTTATTGGAATTCTGGAGTATAGGGTGAAGAATTATGTCACTTACTACATGCATTTAAATTTAAATAGATGTCCGATAATTCAAATTACTGAAAATGAAGAACATAATACATGACGCACATGAATTCTAAGGGGAACTTAATTAAATAGAACTGATATACGAAGTTGGCTCTAGCGGAATGGAAACCTCTACAGCCCCATCGAGCATTTGGGCTACTTTCTTCATCAGAGGCCTCAGAGATGGGTCTTCCTGAATGCACCACATTGCTATCATCACGAATCTTCACACCCTCTTCACGTCTCTTAGTGCCTTCTCATCGCCTTTTACAATTAGGTCGAGCCTTCATTCATGATAGCAGTCATAAACCCAGTCAGAAAGTATCATCCGGGCCTCATCACCTAGTTCGAAATCGCAACTCTTCCTGCCACAGATTAGCTCCAGCAGAAAAATCCCGAAGCTGTACACGTCGACTTTAACACAAACCGGCATGTTTCTAAACCATTATGGAGCTAAATATCCCTTCGTCCCCTGAACTGCGGTCACAGTTCTCGCCTGGTTACACATGAGAAGTTTCGCCAGCCCGAAATCACAAATCTTGGTTGTGAGGGACTCGTCGAGGAGGATGTTCTGCGGTTTGATATTGCAGTGGATGATCTACTTGCTGCACTCCTCGTGGAGGTACAAGAGGCCCCTAGCGACCCCGCAAGCTATCTCAATCCTCTTGAACCAGCTTGGCCTCGGACCTCCAAACAGAAAATCTGCCAGCAACCAGTTCGGCATGAACTCGTATACCAAGAGGCAGTGTTGCCCCTCATTGCAGAACCCGATAAATTGGACAAGGTTCTTGTGATTGGTTCTCCCAATCGTGTCCACTTCGGTCTTGAACTCTCTTTCGCCGTCAGAGGTCATTTTTTCCAACACTTTGACTGCAACGACGCCTCTCTCGCTGGATGGGAGATCTCCTTTATAAACCACCCCAAAAGCTCCCTTGCCCAGCTCTTCTTTGAACCTGCCAGTTGCTTCCTGGAGCTCCTTGTATGTAAAGCTCCGCATGCCAGTGAAACCATTCGTCGAATATGATTGCAGAGTTCTGGATTGTTGTGCACGATTATATCGAAACCAAATCAGGAAGGTTAAGAGAAGTAGGATCAGGTTCAACACTGCGAAGCTGCTCATAAATGTTGATCCTATGATAATTACGGTCCTGTTATCCTCCTTCTTAGGGCAACCTGGCGGGATTGTTGAAGTAGAATTATGGGTCCTCACCTTAATGAAAGCTTTAGATCCGCTGACACTAGCATCGACCATTCCATTAGAAACAGGCATCCTCTTCTTCCAGCAGACGCCACTTCCAAGTATTACAAAGTCACAGAAGCAATCATTCAGGCAAAGCTGCGTGCAGGAATCCTCATTCTGATTTTCATAGCGCGCATAATCATTGAACGGCCAGTTGGCGTTTATCATCGGTTGCATGGTGAATGAATCTGTTTCTAGCATACCTGAAGATGGAGAATATGTATGCCTTTAGGAATGCCATAGATTATGTGAATATATAAACTGATTTCTCGGAAGCAAATACATTGTCTGGCCTACTTATACGATCCGATGGTAGTATGCATAAGCTAGTTTTATAATGATATACCTTCATCACAACTCTGAGGAGCAAAGTCTTGCTTGCATCCATTCATCTCGTTCGATGGATCGATGTACTTGTATCCATTTGGGCATTTGCATCTTGGCCTCTGGTCATCTCCGAGGATGCAGTAGCTGTTAAACCCACAGGCCCCCATGCCAATGCTTTGTTTCATACTTGTGCAGATGTTTGACGGGAGTGGGAGAGATGCTATGGACCAGCCGGTGGCACTTACCGAACTCGAGTTCGCATTCCTTGGGTAAACATACTGCCTGAACACTCCATCGTAATCAACTACTGCTCTCCGGTAAGAATCCTCAGCAGCGCCAGACATTATGGTAGTGACCACAGTACCGTTGCTTGTGGTAAGATAGATCTCACCCGTCTGGTTGAAAATCACCTTAAAGCCACTGCTGGTTTGGGTGGACCAGTAGGCGTTGGACGTATCGAAGACCGGGATAGTGTACATGACAAGGTTCCCGTCGCTCTGCAAGCTGAGCTGGAATCTCCCACTAGAGTAGTTCGTGGGTGAGTATCGAGAAACAACATTGGCCCCTCGAACCAACTCTTGTGTGGGCACGATTGTATCGGAAGGTTCGCTGAAAGATTGCCACAAGTTGGAGCCCGTTTCATCCACTACGACAAAGTTCCCACTGTCGAGCATGGAAGCATGGGAAGCTCCGGAAGCCATCCCAGTCGGAGCCCAAATCTGTGACCCTCTCGGATCATTGAGCACCAAACTCCCTTGGGCGGTCAGCTCGACTTTGGATCCCTCAGGTGCTAAATTAGCCCCATTTGCTGACCAGATGACCGTCTTTTCCGGTATCCCATCGAACCATATGGCCAATAGGTAGCCCTCATCTCCGATCTTCTGGAAGCCAAAAGCAAAGTCTCCCAAAGGCGATTTCCATGAGGTGTTCCGATCATCTGCGGAGAGGGAATCTCCCAAGGTTATGTTCCTTTGAGCTCGAGCTAGTATCGCAAGTGGAAGAAGCAGAAGGACCGTAAGCGTAGCAGGAGCCATGGAAAGGGCAAGTGCTTCTCTGCTTCTGGGACTGGTTCAAACCGCAAGAGATCAACTAAATTCATATCTATCGTCACATATTTCTATCATAGCTGCAGCAGTTGGTCCACAGATTAAATTCTATAACGACTCAATTTTCTTCGATTGACTTTTCCAAGTCTTCACCGGTCTTTTTCCAATTCTATGACGAACCCTTCCTTCCAGTCTTTTGCCGTGTGGAGCCCTCGATTAATTTTCATCATGGCCACCTGTATAATTGGAATTGTAAGTTGTCTGTTACATCTATGACGTTCTCGGCGCGTTCATGTTCCTGGTGCACATGCCGACCGTAAGAAAAAAATGTTGGATCAACGGTACCCGTGTGACGAATGCAACAGCTCAGCACCAACCAAGGTCTATGGAATTGATTCCGAGTCAAAAATCAACACAAATCTGTTCCAAGGCCGAGTGAATTATCCTAGTCCCCAACAAACGTATGGATACCAAGTCAGACGTGACGAAGCTCCTGATGTTTTGCAGACGTAAATAAACAAGAGAGATGACTCGCAGAAGAATCTGAATTATGCCCATTCATTCTTATCAACCAAATGCCCTCGACTCCACGTAGTCTTTATTTTTGGCGAAATTCAAGAAATTTAATAGTTAGCTAATTCCAAGCCGCCTCGTGACTGATTTGAAGCGGGGGTGGGGAAATCTCAAAGGAGATTTATGTGTAACTCATTTTACTCGAGTTATTTTCACGTCCCTCGTGGCTTTTTGTTGTTTCCATCCTGAGCTGTGGTGGCCATATGTCTCTCTGCCTGATTTCACCTGCTCAGGTCCGACCCATAAAAAGAAACATGCCGGCCCGGGTCAAGAGGACGAGCGGGTCCAGATTTCCGCATATCTGTTCGCGGCCCAGCCCGGTCCACTGTCCCGTGAAGTGATTCTTCCGATCCGGATAATGCTGCAAGGTGGGGGTGGGGTGGTGGGGGCCTCTAGTAATATTATTCACGAAAATTCGGCCCTCCTCCTACCCTGGAAATTTGTCTCAACCCAGTTAGGCTCACGGACACAGCTGATCACCTGTTCAATCGTGCTGCTCATGATATATATCTGCGTGCCAATTTGCTCTTGTCACGTACAAATCGGCCGTCTCCGTCATAATTTATACACATGTGACTATTTTATAGTAAAGAAAATAATAATAATAATAATAATAATTGGAGAGAACTGACTAAAGAACAAGGCGCCCCCAATGCCCCGTGCATGCGTGGCCCATGTATTATGATAAATTAATGAAATACCAGACCAGGCCGCTTGTGGCTGTGGAGCATGATGCCGACGAAATGAGACAGCAACGTGGGAGAGACACTCCAAAGGGCTGGCCGAATCCCGAGGGAGCTCTCACGTGATCCTCACGTGATACCTCTCCCTCCCTCCCTCTTGTCTCTATCTTCGTGTCTGTGCTAGTCTGCGTCGCTTCTGTGTTCAGTGCAGCTGCGGGCCGGAATCTTTGACGAGTGTTTGGGTGATCTGTCTTCTTTCGTCATTATTTACGTAAACATATAAAACCATACACACGGGCAGCTGCCAGGCATCCTGTCCGAGGGGCAGTTCTGTCATACCATTTTTCTTTTCTTTTTTAATTTCCACCCCAAAAAAAAAGAGCAGTCTATATTCAGTGAGAAAGTTGGAAGTGTACTAGTCCCTGTCAGCGAGCCAGCCACATCAATCCAAATCGCAGTAACTGCTCTTTAAGTGGGGGGCCTGGTCGAACTTGAATGTGCCTCCAGTTGGCGTGGGGTTGGGGGGGGGGGGGGGATTTGATTTTTATTTATAAAAATGAGTAATAGGAATAATTTTTAATAATCAATTAATTAATTATATTTTATTTTACCTTTTAAAATATATTAAATTACATTTATTCTGATTTTAATTGAATTTAGCTGTGTAGACAAATTTTCTAGGATCCAGGATGTGGAGGAGCCTATATGGGCCCGGTCTTCGGGGCCCGAGAAGAGCGCTTTAAGTAGAGGCCTTCCCTCCCCTTCTTCCCCCACGACAGGCCGCAGGCAGTGGTGTGTGTGTGTGTGTGAGAGAGAGAGAGAGAGAGAGAGAGAGAGAGAGAGAGCTCCTGCGCAGAACGGAGAGGGAGCTCAGCAGGCGCTTCTGTCGAAGAAGCGGCTCCGACGTCTCCCCGAGGTACATTCATCTCTTTCGCCACTCTTACTTACACATATGCCTCGTTGCATCACGATGCAGCTCAGATGGAACACCGCTATTACATGTCCTGTTCCGATCCCAAACAACACCGTAGTGAGTGTGGCCTGGCGATTCCATTCCTGAGTCGCATCTTCGCACATCGACACATTGAACTTTCACGTTTAATCACGAAACCTCGGTTCCATGGTCAGCCCTGACGCATCCAAATCTAACCGGTTGGTCTTTCCCCGTCCTCCTGTTCTTCTTCCCGAGATTAACACAATGTATACATAGATCCATCTCAGTGTACAATAATAGAGCATTTCGTTTCCCCTTAATTTTCTCCTCTTTATTTTTTCTTTTTTTTAATGCGTCCTACGGTTGAGATATTAGAATTTACTGGTGGGAATTGGTCAGTCAAAAGGACCTCCAAAAGGTCAGACGGGTGCATTAATCGTCCGTCGCCAGCTTTCATTTTACATGTAATCTGAAAAACAAAATTGAAAAAAATATCTAATTATATGTTTTTTTTATAATTCCACAAATAATGATGTCACTCACCATTCCTAATTAATAAATTTAAAATCATCTTTTTGGTGAATTTTTTTTATTATGTAAAAAGTATAAGTAATTTATAATTTTTTTATTATTATACTGAGATTATAATTTTTTTTATTAAGCAATTCTGAATCTCACTCCACGCTGCTGCATTCAATCGGTCTCAATAATTCTTTTGGTCAAAATTTTGCACGAAGTTGTGACTCAAAAGGATTCTACATTTATCAACTTTGATTTACTCATTAATTTAATAACTAAATATTAGGTTGGGATGGTCGACAGAAATTTTCTTATTATATTGACTCGACCACATACTAATTTTGAGACTTGTTTTGGCTGATTCGAAAATATTATCTAATTCCTTATATTATTAGGTAGCCGATGAGTTTTGACTCAATCGATTTTCTCCTCCCCTTTTCGTGTTACGTATGAACCAGCCTTGACCACGAAGAGGGTAAGTTTGGACTTGCGGAATTACCTTTACTCGCACATGTACCATTTTTGGGTGTGGGTCTGCAGCCATCACATGTTTCTGCGTCATGCATTTTCAACATTACCACATTTTGAGTACATGTCGATTAGAGCGCTAGCAACATAGACATTCCAATCAAGACCTAACCTGTATATCAACCCATGAATTTCTCTCCCTTTCTGAATTGCACCCATCAATCCACAGGCAGGAAGCAGACCCATGACAATAACTTTATTGGGCTTGGCTCCTGATGCCAACATGTCTTCAAGCAACCTGAGGGCTTCCTCTGGTTGGTGGCTCTGGACAAACCCAGAAATCAAAGCATTCCCAGTGACCAAATCAAGAAGCAAACCCTTGTTTTTCATCCTCATAAATATTGACATTGCCCCAGCTCTGTCTCCCATTCGTGCACGGCTAGCTATCATAGCATTCCAGGTGAATTCATTTGCTTCTAGTCCTTCCAACTTCATCCTCTCGAGCAATATGAGCCCCTCATGTTGAATTTTAATTTGACAATATATGGTCTAACAATATATTATTGATCATGTGTCTCTGCTATCCAATCGGTCAACTCAATTAAGTGATCTAATTAAGTTTATAAAATAGAGTTGAACAGACAATCTGTAAAGTGTAGGGATCAATATGCAGAAACCATAAAGTGATTTCTGATTTTTATGATGGGTGAAATTATAAATTAATAAACTAAAGGTACTTATGTGCAATTTGCGGTTGTGGTCCCTGGGACATACGATATTATCGGCTCTTTTGATATCCCATTAGTCAACGAGAGTCAGAGTGAATCTCACGCCCTCTGAAAGATTTTTCGTACAGTCCTAGAAGATCTATACCCGGTCAACCACACAAGTCCTACCTATGGATTCAGGTACGCTTCCGTTTATGTTTAAGCATTCTCTTTGATTTCAGCACGTATGATCTTGAGGTAATTTGGATTAGGATAAAAACCAACAATTGGTATCAAAGCCTTTGCGTGTTTGGATCATTGAGAGTTTTAGTATGATGTGATTGAGTGATTTGGAATTTTGGGTCACTGTTCATATCTATAAAAAAAAAAAAATTTCGTCGGTGGTGTTCTGGCGGGCTTCACCGTCACCAACTAGCTGCTGGTTGGCTGCAGGGTGGGGCCTCCATGCCACCAGCCGGCCCAGGCTTCACCGCCACCACCCGTCGGCTACCGTAAATTCCCCTCCCGGCCAATTGACGAAGCTCCTCGGTCCAACCTCCGTTAGAGTCGACATACCGCGGCCGAATACAGCGGCTGAAATCAGCGACTCGTGTCGCAGGAGGAGGAACGGGGCGTTGTCTGTGGGCCAACGCTGCGGCCAATCATCGAACTAGGGTGGTCGACAGTTGTCTGTGGGCCGTGGCTGCGGCCAATCGCCAAACCGGGGCGGTAGATAGTTGTCTGTGGGCCATGGCTGCGGCCAATCGCCGAACCATGGCGGTCGACAGTTGCCTGCGGGCCGAGGCGGCAGCCAATCGTCGAATTCCAAACCCTGAAACACGCTCGGAGACGCCATAAGGCAGCCACGGCCGAAGGTGGTGGCTGAAATCGGCGGCTCAGATCGCAAGAGGCGTGAAGGAGCGGTTGTCGGCAGCCCACATCGCCGGAGACGTGAAGGAGCGGCTGCCGATCTCGGCGGCCGACGTCCTCGGTGATCATCCGTTAGCGATAATTACGACTACGGTTTTGGACCATGATTACTAGTGGCTAAGATCGCGGGATTCGGTTGAAACGGATGAAATCGTGCGACGACATTAGGGTTTCGGCGAAGAAGATGAACAGTAACCGGGCTACAAGTTACGCCGGTTCGGTCCAAAGGGATCGGTTCGATGCAAATTGGGCCGGTTCATCCGGTTTGGTACCAGTTCAATGCAAATTGGGCCGGTTCATACTGTTTGGGTCAAAATCAGGCCAGTTTGGGACTGGTTCAATGCAAATTGGGCCGGTTCATATGCTTCGGATCGAAATTGGGTCGGTTTGGGACTGATTCAGCACGGTTCAGACCTACTTCAGCATGATTTATACCACTTAAGGTCTAATTAAGCGGGTTTAAGCCTATTTTAGTCCATCAAAAGTTAAATCACTACCAATTAAGTTTGGTTTAGGCCTTTAAACTCGATTTTGAATGTTGAATGAAATAATGGCATTTTTTTTATGTCTAATATTCAAGAATGAGTTAATTGAAACAGCATCTCGCCAAAGTGAGCTCTCCTGTGTAGATTGATTTATTCAAGAATATATAAGATGTTTGCATGTTTGAAATTTCATGCAGGCAGTGGATCGGCCCAAAGGAAGGACACTATTTGGCCGAGTTTCAAATATGCATGCGGTAATAAATACGTGATAATTGTTGGGTTTCCATGTGAACATGAGTCGGCCTAAAGGAAGACTCATTGTTTGACCGGATTGATTGTTAGTGTTTGATTACTACATCGAGAGTACCGCTTACAAGTTGATTATTTTGTCCAAAGATGAAATATCAATGTTGTGCTTGGTATCTCATGATGGGATAGGCTGTTATTTCATTCACTATTCATGACTATGTGAGCTGATATATTTTCCATTTGTTATTTGTCCTTTGTTCGGCTAATACTTCTGCTACATCGATTTCTGCCACTATTAATTCAATCCTGTGCTAACTGGCACAAATTTTAAAGTCTGGAAAGAGAACATTATGATAGTTCTTGGTTGCATGGATCTGGACTTGGCCCTTCGTACTGAACGACTACTTGCTCTTACAGTTAACAGTTCCGTTGAGGCTAAACGGGATTTTGAGTGGTGGGATCGTTCAAATAGGTTGAGTCTTATGATCATGAAGCGTTCCATTCCAGAGACCTTCAGGAGCGATACCTCTGATGAGGAAGATGCCAAATCGTTCCTATATGCCATAGAAAAGCATTTTGAGAAAAACGAAAAGGCTGAGACAAGCATGCTTTTGGCAAAGCTTATCTCAATGAGGTACACTAGCAACAAGAACATTCGTGAGTACATCATGCAGATGTCTAATATTGCTTCAAAACTAAAGGCACTTAAATTAGAACTGTCCAAGGACTTGCTTGTGCATTTAGTTTTGATCTCTCTGCCTGCACAATATAGTCAGTTTCAAGTTAGTTATAACTGTCAAAAGGAGAAATGGAGTCTCAATGAGCTCATTTCTCACTGTGTGCAAGAGGAAGAGAGATTGAAGCATGAAAAGGCAGAAAGTGCTCATATGGCATTGACCTCTAAGAGTAAGAATAAGGGCAAAGGCAAGAAAATGCCCATAAGTAAGGAAGCTGCGAGTGTTCCAGATAAGGTTAAGAAGCAAAAGCAACAAGATCAAGTTACTACTTGTTTCTTTTGCAAGAAAGATGGACATTTAAAAAAGGATTGTACCAAATATCACGCATGGCGTGCAAAGAAAGGTATATCTCTCGCTTTGGTTTGTTCTGAGATTAATTTGACCTCTGTACCTGCACACACTTGGTGGTTAGATTCTGGTGCTACTACTCACATAAGTGTGTTTACGCAGGGTTGCCTAAACTGCCGAAAGCCAAATGATGCTGAAAGATTCATTTATATGGGCAATGGCAAGTCAGTTATGGTTGAAGCAATAGGCAAATTTAGGTTATTGTTAAAGACTGGATATTATTTGGATTTGGAGGAGACTTATATTGTACCGTCTTTTAGATGGAATTTGGTTTCTATTTCCCAATTGGACAAATTCGGTTATCATTGCTCTTTTGGGAATTCTCAATTTCGACTCCTCCTTAATTCAAATGTGATTGCTACCGATTTTTTATCCTTTCACGATAACCTTTACTTGCTTAATACAATTGCTTCATATGGAGAAACCTTGCATGCGGATTCACGCGGTATAAAGCGAAAATTAACTAATGAGAGTTCTGCAAAGTTATGACACAAGCGATTAGGTCATATTTCGAAACAACGAATTGAAAGGCTTGTGTCAGATGGAATTCTTAATTCTCTTGATTTTACAGACTATGAGGTCTGTGTTGAGTGTGTCAAGGGGAAACGAATAAACATTAGGAGATTAGGTGCCGATCGAAAGTCAGACGTCTTAGAACTTATTCATACTAAAATTTGTGGACCATTCCCTACGGCTACTCGGAATGGTCAACAATACTTTATCACATTCATAGACGATTATTCTTGATATGGGTACTTGTACCTCCTTAGTGAGAAATCTCAGGCCCTAGATGCATTCAAGAACTTTAAAGCTGAAGTTGAAACTCAACTTGGCAAGAAAGTTAAAGCCGTCAGATCTGATCGTGGTGGTGAATATTACGGTAGATATGATGGATCAGGTGAACAGCGTCAAGGACCTTTTGCCAAATTCCTAGAGGAATGTGGAATCGTCCCTCAGTACACCATGCCAGGAAGTCCTAACATGAATGGTGTTGTTGAAAGATGAAATAGAACACTCAAGGATATGGTAAGGAGTATGATTAGTCATTCTACTTTATCAGAATCACTCTGGGGAGAGGCATTAAAGACCGCAGCCTACATACTCAATAGAGTACCAACCAAAACAGTGTCCAAAACCCCTTATGAATTATGGACTGGGAAAAAGCCCAGTATCAAGCATTTTCGTATCTGGGGATGTCCAGTTGAAGCTAGGCCTTATAGGCCAAGTGAAAAGAAACTGGAATCAAGAACGGTCACTTGTTATTTTGTTGGTTATTCTGAAAAATCTAGGGGTTACAAATTTTATGATCCTACTATTAGATTAATTCATGAGACGGGAAATGCCCAATTCTTTGAGGAAGTTGAGTTTGTGGGGGGAGATAAGTCTAGAGACATTGTTTTTGAAGAGAAATCAATTTCTCTTCCTACAGTCATTGCTTCTAATCAGGAACAACATGACAATGTTATACAACTTCCTTTACAACCACAAGAGGTTGTTCCAGAAGAACAAACTCAACAACCTCAAGAACATGTGCCATTAAGACGATCCACCAGAGAAAGGAGAAATGCAATTTCGGATGATTATATTGTATTCCTCCAGGAGAATGAAGTTGACATTGGAATGATGGAAGATGATTCGATCAACTTCTGTCATACCATACAGAGCACTAATTCTCCAAAGTTGATAGACGCTATGAATGAAGAGATGAATTCCATGAAGGACAATGATGTTTGGGATCTTGTCCCTTTGCCAGATGGTGCGAAACCCATTGGTTGCAAATGGATATTTAAAACCAAGAGGGATTCTGTGGGCAATGTGGAAAGATATAAGGCTCGTCTTGTTGCTAAGGATTCATACAAAAGGAAGGCGTTGATTATAAAGAGACCTTCTCTCCGGTTTCTACAAAAGACTCCTTGAGGGTTATTATGGCACTTGTAGCTCATTACAATCTCGAGCTACATCAGATGGATGTAAAGACGACGTTTCTCAATGGTGACATTGATGAGACAATTTATATGGTGCAACCAGAAAACTTTGTGGTTGGTGACCCAAAGAAAATGGTTTGCAAGTTAAAGAGATCCATCTATAGGCTAAAGCAAGCATCCCGACAATGGTATTACAAATTTCATCAAATTATTCTCTCATTTGGTTTTGAGATAAATGCAGTTGATGAATGTATATACCATAAGTTTAGTATGAGTAAATACATTTTTTTGGTTTTATATGTCGATGACATATTGCTTGCATGTAACGATATAGGCTTATTGCACGAAACCAAGAGATTTCTATCACAGAAGTTTGAGATGAAAAATCTTGGGGACGCCTCTTTTGTCATAGGGATCCAGATTCATCGAGATCGCTCTCGAGGAATTCTTGGATTATCGCAAAAGAGCTATATTGAAAAGGTGCTAACTAGATTTGGCATGAAGGATTGCAAGCCTCTTGATACCCCTGTTTCTAAGGCAGATAAATTCAGTCTTAATCAGTGCCCCAAAAATGAATTTGAGGGTAATGAAATGCAGAAAATTTCCTATGCATCTGCTGTTGGGAGTTTAATGTATGCTCAAGTCTATACGCAGCCGGATATTGCGTACATTGTTGGGATGTTAGGCAGATATTTGAATGATCTTGGTAAGGAACATTGGAAAGCAGTCAAACGGGTTTTGCGGTATTTATAAAGGACAAAACATTACATGCTCACATATACGAAATTAGATCAGTTGGAGATCATTGGATATTCTGATTCTGATTTCGCCGGATGCCAAGACAGTCGCAAATCTACATCAGGATATGTTTATCTGTTGGCTGGAGGAGCTGTCTCCTGGAAAAGTGCTAAGCAGACACTTGTAGCCGCTTCAACTATGGAGGCAGAATTCGTAGCTTGCTACGAGGCATCTAATCATGGGATATGGTTGTGAAATTTTGTCACAAAGCTGCGAATTGTTGATGGAATAGAAAGACCACTAAAGATATTATGTGACAATAAGTCAGCAGTAATGTATTCCCATAACAATAGGAGCTCTTCCAAGTCAAAGCACATTGACATCAAGTTCCTGGTTGTTAAAGATAGGATTCAGAGTACTCAGTTGTCTATTGAACATATTGGTACAACTTCCATGATTGTGGATCCGCTCACTAAGGCTTTAGCACCCATGGTCTTTCATGAGCACACTGCTCATATGGGTGTAACATCGTACTATGATGCTAAGGTGTAGTGGGAGTTTGTACATGACATATTTGTTTATGATGACTATTTTGAATTATTTTCTGCAGAAATAAAGTTTTCAGTTCATTTGCACTCTGAACCTTGTTTATGACTTAAAGTTGATCTCCTTAAGGTTTAAGTAAGACCAGTTGGAAATAGGCATATTTAGATCACATTACATGTAATTTCCATGCTGCATACCTACACTTGATCTATGTCGTTGGGTGTGTTGACATACGTGATCATTGATAGTTCTAGTCACAATAAATGAGATGAAGAACGCTTTGGTTCTATGTCAATACATTCAATGGATGAGATTGTTGAGATTGTTGATATGGATAGCATTTTTGAGCTCAATAAAGTATTTTGGTGATACATGACATATGGGATATATTTGTTGGCCCAAGTGGGAGATTGTTGAATTTTAATTTGACAATATATGGTCCAACAATATATTATTGATCATGTGTCTCTGCTATCCAATCGGTCAACTCAATTAAGTGATCTAATTAAGTTTATAAAATAGGGTTGAACAGACAATCTGTAAAGTGTAGGGATCAATATGCAGAAACCATAAAGTGATTTCTGATTTCTATGATGGGTAAAATTAGAAATTAATAAATTAAAAGCACTTATGTGCAATTTGCGGTTGTGGTCCTTGGGACATACGATATTATCGGCTTTTTTGATATCTCATTAGTCAACGAGAGTCAGAGTGAATCTCACGCCCTTTGAAAGATTTTTCGTACAGTCCTAGAAGATCTATACCCGGTCAACCACATGAGTCCTACCTATGGATTCAGGTACGCTTCCGTTTATGTTTAAGCATTCTCTTTGATTTCAGCATTCTCTTTGATTTCAGCACGTATAATCTTGAGGTAATTTGGATTATGATAAAAACCAACACTTCCTCGATCTTGCCCTTGTTGCAATACCCACAAATCATTGCAGTCCATGAGATGAACACCCTCTGTGCATACTCAAATCCTGCACACTTACAATACATATCGATCAACGCATTAGCTACAGACAAATCACCCTCAAGACACATCTTGAACATCATGCTGTGTACTTCTTTCCCCTTATTCACGTCCATCAACCCAATGCATGCCTTGAGCACAGTCCGGAACGTGAACTTATTAGAGGCTCTTCCCAACTTGTGCATCATAGTAAAGTACATGAATGCGTCCTCGTAGTACCCATCAAATGCAGAAGCAAGCACCATCCAGTTCACCGCGAAAACATTCGGCTCGGGAATTCCATCGAACACCTTCCGCGTAGAGGTCTGGTCCCCGCAACACGCGTAGAGCCCCACGAGCCTCTCACCCAGAGACATGCGACTCGAGTCTATCCCGGTGGTCAACAAGAAAGCATGAAGTTGCTTCACCGGAGACAAGGCCTTGGCTTTCAGGCATTTTTGCAGTAGCAGAGCTAGATGGAGGTCTACGGGCTGCCTGTCCCCTACAAACATCAACCTCCTCAAACCGTTAGCTTATGAAGCCGTTGCCATATTTCGTGAACATGAAGCTGTTGCGACTTTCGAGTAAGTCAACCGGAGAGCTCGAGCCAGAGTTCGACCCAACCTGGAGAGTAGAAGCGTCCACCACTTCCGAGGGGTGCTGCTGCTATTTTGTAAAATGCTCAAGGATGCAATTGCACAGAAAAAAACCAATTTCTGCAGAGACTGGACAATTGCATAATTCGTATATATTATCGAAGCTAGATTTATCAGCTTCCTCGATGCATTATTTTTTTCTATAGAAATTATCTATTATTTATAAATTTAATAAATATAAAAAATTTATTCATAAAATTTGCTTTTAGTGGAATTCTGGAGTATAAGGTGAAGGATTATATCACCTACTACATGCATTTAAATTTAAGTAGATATTCGTTAATTCATATTACTGAAAAAGAAGAACATAATACATGACGCACATGGATTCTAAGGGGAGCTTAATTAGGTAGAACTGACATACGAAGTTGGGTTTGGCGGAATGGAAACCTCTACAGCCCCATCGAACATTTGGGCTACTTTCTTCATCGGAGGCCTCAAGGACGGGTCTTCCTGAATGCACCACATTGCTATCATCACGAATCTTCGCACCCTCTTCATGTCTCCTAGCGCCCCCTCATCGCCTTGTACAATTAGGTCGAGCCTACATCCGGGATAGCAGTCATAAACCTAGTCAGAAAGTATCATCCGAGCCTCATCACCTAGTTCGAACTTGCAGCTCTTCCTACGACAAATTAGCTCCAGCAGAAGAATCCCAAAGCTGTACACGTCAACTTAATAGAAACCGGCATGTTTCTAAACCATTCTAGAGCTAAATATCCCTTCGTCCCCCGGATTGCGGTCATAGTTTGCGTTTGGTTACCAATGAGAAGCTTCGCCAGCCTGAAATCACAAATCTTGGCTATGAGGGACTCGTCGAGGAGGATGTTCTGCAGTTTGATATCGCAGTGGATGATCTGCTTTGCACTCCTCGTGGAGGTACAAGAGGCCCCTAGCGACCCCGCAAGCTATCTTGATCCTCTTGAACCAGCTTGGCCTCGGACCTCCAAACAGAAAATCTGCTAGTGGCCCGTTCGGCATGAACTCGTATACCAAGAGGCGGTGTTGCCCCTCATTGCAGAACCCGATAAATTCGACAAGGTTCTTGTGATTGGTTCTCCCAATCGTGTCCACTTCGGTCTTGAACTCTCTTTCGCCGTCAGGGGTCATTTTTTCCAGCACTTTGACTGCAACGACGCTTCTCTCGCTAGATGGGAGAACTCCTTTATAAACCGCCCCAAAAGCTCCCTTGCCCAGCTCTTCGTTGAACCCGCCAGTTGCTTCCTAGAGCTCCTTGTATGTAAAGCTCTGCATGCCAGTGAAACCATTCATTGAATATGATTGCAGAGTTCTGGATTGTTGTGCACGATTATATCGAAACCAAATCAGGAAGGTGAAGAGAAGTAGGATCAGGTTCAACGCTGCGGAGCTGCTCAGAAATGCTGATCCTATGATAATTACGGTCCTGTTGTTGTTTCTCTTCTTTGCGCCCCCGAATGGGTCTTTTGAAGTAGAGTTATCGATCCTCGTCTTGATGAGAGCTACCCCTCCAACGCTGGAATCGACCTGCCCGTTAGAGAGAGGGATCCTCTTCTTCCGACACTCGCCATTTCGAAATATGGCAACGTCACAGAAGCAATCATTCAAACAAGCTTTCCTGCAGAAGGTCTTCGCTTTGATTATTGTAATGTTCATAGTTCGATAGAGGCCAATCGGTGTTGATCATTCGACGGATTGTGAATAATTCCATTTCCAGCATACCTGAAGACGAAAAACAATTAAAAAGGTTCTATAACTATCATGAATTTCAAAAACCTCATTCATGTAGTTCTCTTGCGTATTTGATAGGATCTGATTTTATTTTGCACGAGATAGTTGTAATTACATAGACTTACCTTCCTCGCAACTTTGAGGTAGAAAGTCCCGCTTGCATCCATTCATATCATTTGATGGATCAAGGAAGCTGTACCCGTCTGGGCACCTACATCTTGGCTTCTGGTCATCTTCGAGGATACAGTAGCTGTTATACCCACACGCTCCACCGCTAACAGATTGCCGCATTTCCAGGCAAATGTTTTCTGGGACTGGGGAAGAAATCATGGACCAAGCCATGGGCCTCCCTGAATGCAAGCTCGCATTTCTCGGGTAAACGTACTGCCTGAATACTTCATCATACTCAATGATTGCTCTCTGGAAAAAATTCTCGCCCCGGACAGTCTCTGACGTTACATTCCAAATCACGGAACCGTTCGTTCCTGTGACATAGATGTTGCCCGACCGGTTGAAAATCACCTGCTAGCCAGTGTTGTTGCTAAAGGTGGACCAGTAGGCATTAGACACATCGAAGATCGAGAGATGAGTTAACATGACAAAATTCCCGTCAAACTGCATGTTAAACTCGAATCTCCCAGTTGAGTAGTTTGTGTCAGAGTATCGGGAGACAAGTTTGGTGTTTCGATCTAACTCCTGTGTAGGAACGATTGTATCAGTGGGATATTTGAAAGACTCCCACAAGTTGGAGCCTCTTTCATCCACCAGGACAAAATTACCATTGTCTAGCATGGAAGCATGGGAAACTCCAGTACGCACGGGAGCCCAGGCCTCTTGCCCATTCGGATCTTTGAGAACAAAACCGCCTCCCTGGATCAGCTCGACTCTGGACCCTTCACGAGATAAATTGGCCCCATTCGTGGACCAGATGACTGTTTTCTCCGGTATCTTGTCGAACCATATGGCTAAGAGGAAGCCATCTCTCCCGATCTCCTGGAATCCAAAAGCAAAGTCTCCGGATGGTGATCTCCACAAGGCGTTCTGGTCACCTGCTGTAAGAGATCTCGAGGTTATGTTTCTCTGAGCTTGGGCTAATTTGGCAAGTGGAAGAAGAAGAAGCAGCAAAATCGCATGGGATGCAGCAGAAGCCATGGGATGGGAAGAGCAAGTGCTTCTTGCTTCAAACTGGAAGAGATAAATGGTGGCTTCTGCAGGTTTGTGTAGGACCGGTAGAGGCTGATATTTCTTCCGCTGACTCCTGCAAGTCTTTGGCGTGTGGAACCCTCAAAATTGAATAATTCCTGTCCGAGTAGTCCTCCCATAGGAAAACTAGAATTTATCATAAATTCTTCCCAACTGAACTGCCCGATGGCATCAGTGTTAGTAGGGCCAATCTGCTGGAAATAAAAAGCGTTCTATATTTGTAGTCCTAACTTACATAGAGAAGCAACATGGGCGAAGATATGGCACCTTTGCCCTATTCTTCTTGTTCCTCGGTTTTCACCGGGTCGGGAGATCTGTGAGATTAATCAGGGACCACTATCGTAAACTTCTAATTCCTCAGTTCCCCGTCAGACGGTATTATTGATCGAGTCTTACGTCCATGGCCCGGGATTCAAACGTTAATTGGACAAGGTTGGAATAGTCCTCATCAAGCACATGCTTCGAGTTCAGCTCCATCCAGGTCCCACTGGGTAAAGCAGCCATTAATTCATTCATAGATCACCTATGAATCATATGTAAATTAAGACGGCTTGAGAGAGCTAAGAGCTGTGCACTTGATCAAGTTCCGTAGCCCTTTGCAGCTTCAGAAAAGTTTGAGTGTGTCGGATTTAGGAAGGAAACCTGACAGACTTACTGAATTTTAATCCTGTGGAAAGAATTGATGAAGTTTGTTAAGAAAATTCTCCTTGGAAAGATTGAGCGAGGATGTGTTCATGACCGGCAGTACAACATTGATCGATTCAAACCCTTTATCCTTCAGCGGCATGAAATTTGCCAGGATCACTTCCATGGTCGTCAGTTCATGCTATATTGAACAAACAGAGAACAACTTGAGCCTGGAAGCTTTATCTTTTATGATAATTGTTCTGATTTGGATTACATTAGAGGTTCCAAGCTCAGTTCATAGTTAGGATATACTATGAATATATAAAATAGAAGACGAAGGGATTTAAACGTGGGGTTATAAAGAAGAAAAGGAAAAAAATATTAGAGAGTAAAAAGTTATTCAAGAAGATTATTTCATTTATAACAGCTAAATTCGAGTTATATTGAAGGAAATAACATACGTTATTATTATTTTTTTTTTCTTAGCGTGGATCATTGGTCTCTCCAATAATGAGGTGTTACGAGCTGATGTACTATAATAACGTCTTCCATTGTTAACTATAATTTTACCCATTAGTGAGTTGAATTGTTCAAATATAAATTATAGTTAAGATAAGTACATGTACCAAGAAGTCAATGCCCACGGATGACAAAGGAAAATGCACAAATAATCATAATTTTTAAAATTAGATCGGATTTGGAACCAGTGTATATGTGGATCCATGGGTTAGATTAGTAGCTAATAGTTCGAATAGCATATTTAATATATAATAATAATAATACAACATTACTAATAAATTTATATAATGTCATAATTTGAATATAATTTATAATAAAATTTATTGATATAACCATTATATTAGCGCAATATTTAAAATAAAATATTAATATAAGTATAGTAAAATAAAATAAGTATATTATAATATGTATTTGTTCCTTTTTTAATTTTAAGTTTGTCGATTTTTCCATAAATTCGATCAAGAATTGACTGATTCAACCGGATCTAATTTCATTTAAAGTGCAATTGGATTTTTTTTTTCTGGAACTCAGATTGGGTGAGTGACTAGCTCCCGGTCGAATAGGTTGAACAAGCCGACCCAATCCAGCTTTTAAAACTATACAAATAATGAAGATTTTATGAGCTTCTGTTTCATTAACTATCCTCAGACCTTGTTCTATCATAAATCTAAATAAGTCAATGGATGGATATTGGTCCGACCATCCATGTTGTCTCGCATCATATGTATGTAAACGGATTCATGGTAGAAATTATTTGGCTAATTTATTAAATGGGTTAGAAATATCTATTTTGAACATGATCCCCTAATTACGGCCAACACATCAAGATCCATTTAATTCATATAACTTAAATATGTCGTCTACACTATACACGATTAATACAATTAACACGATAAACACAGTATATGCACACTTAAACATGTTAAATACGTTGATAAGTTCAATACATATGTTAACATATTTAGTTAAATGAGTTTAATCGTATCATACCGGAATTATATATGGTCAACCCACCTCAACACGTTTATTTAAAAATGTTACACGAGCTCAACTGGTTTAAACACCAAACACAATTACGCTCATCCTGAACCTATCTAACTCCGTGTCGTGTCAAAAATTACTCGGCCTAACGGGGCATTGAGTAAAGCATTCGTCATATAGTATGACTCTTTTATCTTAAAGTACGTAATTAAGTCCAAATGCAAATAAACACCTCTCTATTTTGAACGACATTTCCCCTAGGATTTATTTCGTATCCCTCCCATTCATTGATTCATAAACCGAGTGCGTGGATCCCATATATGAGAAATCGACGGAAAAATTATTTTTCCCGGATTAAGGATGTTGGCCTGTGCCCTATACCCCTTTCTGATTAGGTTTGCGGCTCTTATCATAGCACCCCACGTATATTTTTCAAGTCCAAAGCTAGGTTAGGAGCTCTTTGAACTTTAGTGCCCGTCTATTAATTAGAGCATAATTTAATATCTGGAAAATATTAAAAAATATATAATAAGATACCAACCATACAATAGAATTTTCTCATATCATATATGGAAATATCATATGTGCTGATGTGCAAAGACAAAATCAAAGTAAGCATGACAAATTAGAAAACTTTTTTTTAAAATTAATTGAGAGATGAAATACGAAGGAAGAATCAAGGGTGCTTACCTGGGTATTCGTGAGTGTAAGTGTCCCAAATGCTGGCCCCTCTTCCACCCAGATTCGTCGCGCCCTCCTACTACAGATGACTAGCTTCAGTCAGGACATACGTTCAGCTCTGAGATCCGGAAAAAAAATAAATAAAAATGCTAATCGGGTTTACCTGGTACGAAGAAGACGCAGTCCCGAAGATGAAGCCCGAAGGGAAGCTGCTCCGGTTGAGGGTCGTGCTGTCGTAGGACTTCGGGAAGAACACATGTCCTTGGCTCCAACGATACCGATCAGTAGCATGCCGAGACCGAAGAGAGGGAGAGGCCAATAATGTTGAGTGAGCGGAGAGCCTTGTGTTTGGTGCTGTATATAGGTTCGCAGAGAGGCTTATGATATATACGTATAATGTATTAATGATGGAGAAGGTGGTCATGAACTTTGTGCAACGTGTCGCGGATCAACCCGAGAGGATGAGGTTATCCATGACACGTCATCAATCGAGCCATATTAGGAAAGGTTATTCGACACATCATCGATCAGTCGGATCCAATTAAAAGAAAAGTTAGAATATCTTAATATTGTAAATACAGTAGAGTAGATAGTGCAATTAAGAAAAATAGATTTGATTATTCTGATGGTTATAAAATATTTTCCTCATATGTCAAGAATACTTATATTCCTTGTAATTCATATAAATGGTTCCCCCACACACAGCTGTAATTACTTCAGTTCACTCAATTACATGGCAGTTTTCACCATGATTTTTAAAATTTGGATCGAGAACCAGTTAAGAAATGAGTTTATGTATTCATGAGTCGAATCGAGGGTTTAATGGATCAAACCATAAATTTAATAAATAATATTAATAGTATAATTTTACCAATAAATTAATATAATATCATAAGTTAACAATTATTTATAACAAAAATTTGTGATATGATAATTATATTAATCTAAAATTAATATAAAATGTAAGTATAAGTTTAGCAAAATAAAATAAGTATATTATAATATGTTTTATTTTTTAAAAATTTTAAGTTAACCAATTTTTTCACAAGTTCAATTAGGTTTATCAGTCAGATAAGGAATTGGCCGATTCAATCGAAGGTGACCATATTTTAATTGCAAATGGATTAAATCTAGAAACCGGACCGGGTGAGTGATAGATTTTTGGTCGAACCGGTCAGCCCAGTCCGGTTTTTAAAATTATGGTTTTCAGGGCTTCCATCTCTTCACGTGGGAAAGCCGCTTAAGACCGGGTCTTAAGGCCTCACGGGTCGGGGAACGCAAGATGAAGCTTCACCCTTGTGACAGATAGGTGCATGCTAGATGAGTCAAGACTTTTGATAAAAATGAACAGATTAATTTTGAATCTTATTGGAATAACATCACAAACAATAAAAGATCAGCGAAGAAGAAATTCGTGAAGAGATCTTATGGAATCAAGTGGCTCAAGATCTTATGTTAATTTCATTTATAGAGCTTTTCAAATATATATATATATATAATATAGCAGTATTCTAGAATACTGCCTGAATTTTCTTTTAGGATATAAGATCTCATGGTAATCGGACCGTCTTGTCTCTTGACTTGCTTGTCCATTTAGTTTGTCGATATTTCATATCTCCAAGGTTTCTTCTTCTTCTTCTCAGGAACAGTTGATGTTAACACGAGTGGTTGTGAGGACACCATGCGGTCATAGACTACGACCCAGTTGCTCGGACTGCTTGCAATCTTCTAAGGTTACGGATGATGATCATCAAAAGTTACTAGTCTCATGTTTTTTCTTTGTAAGTTTCATAGAGTTCCACGTAATGCCAATAATGCTTGAAAATTCAAACACGAGAAATTCTAAAACAGGAGGAGGAATGCATGGCACGTGAGAGGCCCAGGAGAATTCGTCCTCTTGGAAATTCAAGACAAGGACATTTAAGATATACAAAAGATCGTTCGAGCCCGGAAGACATGAGAGGAAGAAGAAAACATATGATGAGTTATTCATACTTATGAATACTGAATCTATAATATCTCTCAAAGTTCTTGGTTAATGAGGAATGGCCGGTGTGCAAAAGCCCGTCTCTTTGCTAGTGTGAAGGGGGTGATGAAATGAGCATACGATCCATACATGTCATATAACAGATAAAACCCACTGAAAACACCATCCAAGTATTGACTCGGTCACGTCTAAGGACATCTCCTTCACCAATTTATATGCCTCAATCATCCTGCCAGAACGGCGTAGAAGATCAACAATGCAGGCATAATGTTCTCTCTAGAGCCTAATATCACCGTAATTCTGTCTCATAGACTGAAAGATCTGAACACGCTTCTTGACTATGCCTCCGTGACTGCAAGCAGAGAGAACACTGACAAAGGTAACTCCGTTCAGCCGCAAAGTTTCTTCTATCATCGTCTCAAAAAGTTGCAACGACTCAATAACCATCCCGTGCTCGCCATAACATCCGATCATAGCATTCCAGTTGGCAACATTCTTTATGGCAGCCCCAAAGGCAAACACCTTCTTCGCATTTTCAACATTACCACATTTTGAGTACATGTCGATAAGAGCGCTAGCAACATAGACATTCCGGTCAAGACCTAACCTGTATATAAACCCATGAATTTCTCTCCCTTTCTGAATTGCACCCATCAATCCACAGGCAGGAAGCAGACCCGTGACAGTAACTTGATGAGTAACAGTCAATTGCAAGGAACCGATGTATACTCCGTTACTGGGTATATATACATCATACAACAAGCATACAACAAGCTTCATGAGAATTAACCTCGCTGAGAGAATTAATAATGCAAAGTAAGGGAGTTTATTGGTTACCTGGCACGAAGAAGAGGCAGTCCCGATCGAGGAGAAATCCAGACGGAAAACTGCTTCGGCTGAGAGTCAAACTGCCGTAGGATTCCAGCAAGAAGGCATCTTCGGCCCGAGGACATCGATCAGTAGCAAGCCGAAGAGAGGGAAAGGAACAGGACAGCTCATCTTCTTCAGACGAGCGGGCATTCTGAGTGAGCGGAAAGCAATTATGTTTGGTGCTGTGTGCATGCACCTGATCAGGGGATTAATATATGATGTAACGATGGAGAAGTGATGAACTGTCTTGCCTGTAAGCATGTTGGCATGACAAAGACAAGTCTTTGACTGAAAAAGACGAATTGATCTTCCTTTTTCCTCTGGCCAAAATTAGAGATTATAAAATCCAGACGATGGTAGGGATAGTCGGATTGAACCAGTCTGGTCGGAAGCAACTTCCATAAATATTAAAGTACCATGGCATCTCAGAGAATTGCCATTCACTGATTTTAGCGATGCCCTTGATTTTTTGGCAGCTGCCGATAAATTCTCTTCATTTGATGGGTCTGTATTAAAATTAGACACACGGTAAGGTTCCCTAATCATTGGTACGATCTCAACGATCAGGAAGCTCCTGAACCAGAGGGAAGACCATTTTGGGTATCGTTTCAGGCCGTCCTTGTAATCTACGTAGTTGATGCCAAACCGAACCGTGTAGCGGAAGCTCCACTCGAAGTTGTCCAGCAACGACCACGCAAGTATCCTCGTACATTGGCGCCGTCTGTCGAGAGCATACCATCACCATCAAAAAGTGCCACTTTCACGCGCGTCAAGTTTGCCTGACGTCGTTTGTTGCTCGAGCGGCAGCGTAGAGTTGTTGAATTCACTGATTCCTGATGTTATGGAGTGAATGCATGTCAGATTAAAGATCACCAATGTGTCGGTAAGTAAAAACATATATATTTGTATTAGGTTTCAAGCAGCGTACTCTGCCAGTACGATATTTGGGTGTCTTGTTTATCACTTCAAGACTTCGATCAGTTGATTGTTAATGTTTGGTGGATAGGATTACAGCTCAAGTTAGGAGCTGGATTTCCCTTTTCTTATCTTATGCAGGATGTTTGCAACTGATTACCTCTGTTGTCCAAAGCATGGCACAATTTTGGTGCCTACACTTCATTCTTCCCAAACAGGTCATCAAAGAGATTGAAAGTATTTGTGCTGCATTTCTTTGGAAAGGTAAGGTAGATAGTGCACAAGGGGCAAAAATTAAATGGGCGTCTCTTTGCTGCCCTCGCAATGAAGGAGCACTTGGACTGAAAGATCTCAACTCATGGAACTCTGCATGTGCCTTGAGGAATCTATGGCAAATTTTGACTAATGCAGGTTCCCTTTGGGTTGCTTGGGTTACAAAATACCTCATGCGATTTCGATCTATTTGGTCTATTAGAGTACCCTCGTTTTGCTCTTGGACTTGGAGAAAACTGTTAAAATATCGTAACATTGCTTTTCCATTCATATCATGTCAGGTTGGGTCAGGGCAATCCATGTCCTTTTGGTATGACAAATGGTCTGTAAATGGGCCTCTTCATACTGCTTTGCCTAATGGTCCACTATCATTCCCTGCCATTTCAGAGAAAGCTACAGTCTCAGTAATATTCAGAAATTCTAGATGATGTTGGCCACGCAATAGAGACCCTACAATGGTATCCTTTATGTAGCAAGTAAAAAGCTTTGCTGCAATTGGTGATTGTGATACCTTTTATTGGGAGCAAACATCAAAATTCAGCATTAACACTGCTTGGGAGGCCATTAGAGCTAAGCACCCACGAGTCTCATGGCATAGATTGATCTGGTTCTCTGAACATGTTCCAAGATTTTCTTTCATTAGTTGGCTTGCTATACTGGATAGACTCTCCACTAAGGCTCGGATGGAAACATGGATCTCACTCCCCTCTTCTCTCTGTGATTTTTGTGGATCTAGTATTGAATCTTGAGATCACCTATTCTTCTCATGCCCTATTATAGTGATATATGGCATTCTTTACTAGCACGGATCCAGATAAATCGACCCACTTGAGATTGGTATATTGAGCTTACCTGGGCTGAATGCAACATACAAGGAAGGGGCACTCTTGCAACAGTTTATAAGCTTCTCTTCACCACTTTTATCTTATGTAGTGTGGAGAGAACGGAATCATCGGATCTTCTAAGGCAATGCTTCCAATACCAATCTTATAGTAAGTTTGGTAATGAGTTTGCTAAAATCACGTATAAGATCCTCACTTCACTTAGAGTCAAGAGTAAAACGATTCCATTTGAACCCTATGTTAGGCACTAGAGTTTGATGATATTTTGATCTTTGTAATATCAATGTGTACTCTCTTAATTGGTTATTAATGTAATATATCAATTATAAAAAAAAACAAAAGCGGACAGTTAATCACTTACCGTTTTCAGTAATGTAAATCAGTGGATTGCCATACTTGTTCTTTACGTACATCAAAAGGTTCCATATCCCCTTCGGGTAAACGATCAGCCAACTCGTTGCGGCCTGCAGTGGCAGCTCAATAACCATCAGTTACTGCCTTAATGGAAGAAAATGATTCTGCAGGAACCACAGATCAAAGGGGTATTGCCGGACGGTACGAACCCGAGGACCGAGAGGGATCCCATTGCGGTCAGCTACAAAACAGGAGATATCCTGTCAGAACGAGTCTAATTATAGTATTGGCATTGATAAAATTTGAGAGATCTCACTCGAGAGATTGGCACGAGAATCTGTGTTGTAGCTTGCGTTCAGGCTGTTAAATTGAGGCGCATAATGCGCGTAGTTGGTGGTGTAGTAGTTCAGTCTGAGAAAGTCAAACGAACCCTTCAGCATCGCAGACTGCTCTTTCGAGAACTTAGGGAGCCTAGACCCGACGAGAGAACGCATGCTGTGTGGGTAGTCTCCGTTGACTATGGGGTCCAAGAACCTGATCACAAAATACAGCCGGATCAATGCTCTACAAGTAAATAATTAACGCACTGCAAGGCCGCAATGAAAAGGTCAAGTACAGTGTGAGGATAAATGAAGCAGGCTCACCATCCAAGCATGAAATCCAAGGCTCGTAGTGCAGCGTTATGGTTGTGCATAGCATTCGTGTAAGGCTTGAACCAATGAGACACCAGCGTTATCCCGATCTTTCCATTTTGAGATGCCTAAGAAATCGAATCCATGCACGACAAACATATCGTATCCTTGTATCTTGTCAATTGCAGATGTAGTATTCCGTACACATCAGTGAAATCTGATGGTTGGAAAAGGGTGAGGGTACTGATTCTTGCAGCAGATTACCTGATATTTTTCCTTGTATAATCTAACAGCAGCTGCATGAGCAAGCAGCTGGTGATGCCCCACCTGGTATGGCTCCGTCCCCGAGTCTCCGCCAGTGCAGTTCAGTTGCTGCCACTTGGAGCACCGACCAGGAGCAAGCGTACCTAAGGCATAGCCACCGCCGCTGTAGCTCCACGGCTCGTTTAAAGTTATCCAGTGCTTCACCCGATCCCCGAATTCACCGAAGCAGACACCCACATAATCTCGGAAATCATCCTTACGGACATAAAATAAATCACATCACACTAGTGGGTAGAGTTGCATTACTCAAAGCCTAACGATGACCAATCGGATTAATTCCGACTTACACAACCAGAGGACTCAATAAGCCACCGTATTCTTCTTCTAAAGCCTGGGGGAGGTCCCGTGAAACAAGGTCACGTAGGACTGAATCCCTGCAATCTCAAACAGATAACCGTCAGAAGTAATTATAGCCTAATGGAAGAAAATTTCAACTGTATTAAGGAATAAAAATTGAAAAATTAGGCAGGAAATTGGCTAAAAAATCACAACATTTCCCTTAAGTATAAACAGTATTCAATATTCGGTTAAATAGAGGTGACTTTACATTTTTTTCTCGCAAAATATCATGAATATGAGCTATATTAAATTTTTTTCTGTCATTAACAACTGACTGACGTGACATATCGATATGATCCACACCTTTTTGATACATGACAGCTTAGACGAAGTGTGACACATTCAAGGCATAATCGTCACATCAGCAATAGATGAAAGTTTTAACGGTCATTAACAGACATTATATTTTATGAATAAACCATTAATTATCATGTAAAAGTAGATAAGCATTGAATACTTATTGATATTTTAAAAATTTTTGGAAAAATGTCATATGGGAAAAATTTCCCGATAATGAAGCGTATGAACAACCATGGGCAAGGAGCTCATTGATGAGTTGTTGTAGTATTCAACTCCTTTCCTGTTGACACCTCCGCTTAGCTTTCCCTCTGCAATTACAAGAAATTAAGCTAGCATTATCAACTGTGACTGATTGATTACCTTTCAATTTGCAGAAAAAAATGATTAGTGTGATAAATTAGTCTTCGGGGCAATGGTGAAAAAGGGAACAGCGAGCCGTGCGTAGTAGAAATAATTGTCGATCTTACTAGGCAATATTCGAGACCACGAGATCGAGAATCGATAAGCGTCTAATCCCATCTCCTTCATTATGCCCACATCTTCCTGCATCCATCCTGCTCATGTCTGGTAATTTCGTACTAATTGAACAGTGAGGAAGGGAGGGGGATTGTCCGAGTCTCACCCTATATTTGTGGTACGAGTCAACAGCTACATCTCCATTACTTCGATCAGCTATTTTCTCTGGGTGGGTTATCTCAATTAATTACACGTCAAACACCAAAAAAAAAATGTAAATTATAAAATATCCCATTATTGGAGAGACCAACGATCCACGCTAAGGAAAAAAAAAAGAAAAAGAAATAGTAAGGTGATTTGATATTATTTTCTTGAATGTAATAACTGTTATAAATGATATAATTTTATTTATATAATTATTATATAATGGAGTGCATGGATCCCATCTATTATATATGTATATAATAAGATACCAACCATACAGTAGAATTTCCTCATATCACAAATGGAAATATCATATATGCTGATGTGTGAAGAAAAAAATCAAAGTCACAATGACAAATTTGAAAACTTTCTTAAAAATTAATTGAGAGATGAAATATGAAGGAGGATCGAGGGTGCCCACCTGGGTATTCGTGAGTGTAAGTGTCCCAGATGTTGGCCCCTCTTCCATCCAGATTCGCCGCGCCCTTGTACTGCAGATGACAAGCTTCAGTCAGGACATACGTTCAGCTCTGAGATCCGGAAAAATAAATAAATAAAAATGCTAATCGGGTTTACCTGGTACGAAGAAGAGGCAGTCCTGAAGATGAAGCCCGAAGGGAAGCTGCTCCGATTGAGGGTCGTGCTATCGTAGGACTTCGGGAAGAACATATCCTTGGCTACGACGATACTGATCAGTAGCAGGCCGAGACCGAAGAGAGGGAGAAGAAGAGGAGAGGTCATCTTCCTACTCGAGCGAGAGGCCAATGGTCCTGAGCGAGCGGGAGAGACTTGTGTTTGGTGTTGTATATAGGTTCGCAGAGAGGCATATGATACACATATAATGTATTAATGGTGGAGAATGAACTGTGCGCAACTTGAGAGTGAGAGGATGAGGTTATCCATGACACGTCATCAATCGATTCATATTAGGATAGGAAACGGTATCCGACATATTACAAAAAAGTTGGAATAAATCATTATTGTAAATATGGTAGATATTGTAAATAGGAAAAATAGGTTCCATAATCTGATAATTACGAAATTTTGAGAAATATTTTTCTAGATGCCAAGACTATATATGGTAGTTAAGCTCGTGACAGATGGATGCATGCTAGGTAAGTCAAGACTTTTGATGAAAATGGACAAATTAGTTTTTCAATTTTATTGGAATAACATCGCAAGCAATAGAAGATCGCCGAAGAAGAAATTCGTGAAAAGATCTTACGGAATCAAGCGACTCACAATCTTATTTTAATTTCATTGATAGAGCTTCTCATATATGTATATGTACGTGTATATATATATATATAATAATAGTATTCTAGAATACTTTCTGAATTTTCTTTTGGGAGATAAGATCTCATGGGCATTGGACCGTCTTGTCTCTTGACTTGCTTGTCCATTTAGTTTGTTGATATTTCATATCTTCAAGGCTTCTTCTTCTTCTTCTTCTTCTCATGAACAGTTGATGTTAACACGAGTGGTCGTGAGGACATTATGCGGTCTTAGACTACGACCCAGCGGCTCAGACTGCTTGCAATCTTGGTAAGTTTCATATAGTTCCACGTAATGCCAACATTGCTTGAAAATTCAAGCACGAGAAATTCTAAAGCAGGAGGAGGATTGCAGGGGGACGCGAGAGACCCAGCAGAATTCGCCCTCTTGGAAATTCAAGATAAGGGCATTTAAGATGCACAAAAGATCGTTCGAGCCCGGCAGGCATGAGAGGAAGAAGAAAACATACGATGAGTTATACATGCTTATGAATATCGAGTCTATAATATCTCTGGAGTTCTTGGTTAATGAGGAGAGGCTGGTGTGCCAAAGCCCGTTTCTTTGCTAGTGTGAAGGGGGTGATGAAATGAGCATACGATCCACACAGGTCATAATATAACAGAGAAAACCCACTGAAAACACCTCATGATAAGACCGACCCTCTTTCACATAATTCAATCAATGGACGTGTATGGTAGGGATTCCATTGTCCTCAGCTAGAAGAAGATTTCAAAAACCTAGAATTATCAGAATAAGCTCAATGGTAGATGTTTTCTCTACTTTTTCATTTCAAATGGAGATTTTTAGCCTTCAAAAATTGACCCAAGAATCTGTCATAAGGCTTGCATTTGAAACTTCCAAGTTGAGGTATATACCTTTTGTATAATTAACAGAGCAGCAGTTCATTCCGACGACCCCTTCATCATTGCAGGCAGTTCCTTCAAGCGCTTCGGGGGCCTGTTCTCGAGTAATTTTGTGGCCAATGGGTGGTCTCCATTAATCAGCGGTTCCCAGGACCTGAAAGGGAGATTTCAAATTCCACAGTGAAGTTCAAGCGTTATCTTATAGGGAAGCTGCACTCTCCTTTCAGAGTAAGTCCATTCACCGACTCAGCCTTAGACTTGACCACCTATGTTGGATCAGAAGTTCCGTTCTAACACAATACTTCAAAAATCAATCTGATACTAATCTTTTTCCCGAGATATCACCGATTTTGGTACATACGCTTCAGTTGAAAAGGTGTTATGAAATCAATTCTATTTATCAAAGAAAGAATCGGCTCTCATGTCAAGGGCACTTATTCATCTCCTTTGAATAGCTATCAACGGAGCTATCGCTCTTCTCAACCAGACTATATGCAGGCACCTTCCGTATCCATTTTTCCTTCATCACCTTCCTAACATTCTCAACCCCTTCCCACTCTCCACCTGCAGCATAAATATTAGACAGGGCAACAAAACCACCAGGTTTCTTCATTTCCAGCCTCTCATTAACATCCTTGACCATTAATTCAGCCAGATCCCTCCTATCGTGAACGATGCATCCATTAAAGAAAGCTCCAAGTATTGACTCGGCCACATCTAAGGACATCTCCTTCACCAAATTATATGCCTCAATCATCCTGCCAGAACGGCATAGAAGATCAACGACACAGGCATAATGTTCTCTCTGGAGCTTAATATCACCGTAATTCTGTCTCATAGACTGAAAGATCTGAACACCCTTCTCGACTAAGCCTCTGTGACTGCAAGCAGAGAGAACACTGACAAAGGTAACTCCGTTTGGCTGCAAAGATTCTTCTTGGCGCCAAGGCTCGAACCGCCTACTTTCTTTCAGCTCCCTCCACTTCGTCACCTGTTACAGGAAGCCCCTCCCTTCATGTTATTCTCCAATTGGTCCCTCAACTAAACTGCTCCTAACAATTCTCCCCCCTTATGAGAGCCTTGTCCTCAAGGTGGTCATCAGGGAAACGGATCCTCAGGTCATAGAGGTATTCCCAGGTAGCTTCCTTCGGCGTCCCGTTGGACCATTGGACCAGGACTTGGGTTACTGGCTTCCGGCCCCTTCGAACCATCCTTCGGTTGATAATGGCAATGGGACGCAGGGCGGCATCGGAGCTGAAGGCTACAGGAATGGGCATCTCCTCAGCAACTGGCCTTGGAGCTCGTTTGAGCAGGGAGACATGGAACACTGGGTGGACTTGAGCTGCTGGTGGCAATTCCAATCGGTAGGCAACCTTCCCCATCCTCTCTAGAATCGGGTATGGACCAAAGTACCAGGGGCTGAGTTTGTGGAACCTCCGGTTTGCCAAGGTCTACTGCCTGTATGGTTGCAACCTCAGGAACACCCAAGTGCCTGGCTCAAATTCCCTTTCTATCCGCCTCTTATCAGCGTGCTTCTTCATCCTCTGTTGAGCCTTGCTTAGCTACTACTGCAGCTTCTTGATTGCAGATTCCCTTTCAAGGAGCTGGACATCCACTGCTTCCACTGATGAATCTCCTGGTATGTATGGAATGTGTGTGGGAGGTGGGAACCCATAGAGTGCCTCAAACGGGGAGCGATTGATAGCAGTGTGATGGGTGGTGTTGTACCACCACTCCGCGAGTGGCAGCCATTTGTGCCACTGCGAGGGATGCCTGCTGCAAATGCACCACAGGTAGCATTCAATTCCACGGTTAACCACCTCCGTTTGTCTATCACTTTGGGGGTGATACGTTGATGATAAGCATAACGACACTCCTTGGTTCTGAAAGAGCTCCTGCTAGAAGAGGCTCAGGAAGATGGGGTCTCGATCACTTACAATTGTGTCAGGAACTTCGTGTAACTTCAACACATTGTCAGCATATGCTCTGGCTACGTGCGTGGCTTGGTAGGGATGGGTGAGGCCTACTAGGTGGGCATACTTAGTTAGTCTGTCCACCACCACCATGATCGTGTCCTTCCTTCGGATTTCGGCAGGCCCTCAATGAAATCCATGCTCACATATGTAAAAACCTGCTTAGGAATTGGGAGGGGTTGCAGCAGCCCGGGGGAAGCCACTGTCTCAGGTTTGTTGTGCAAGCACACCTCGTAGCCCCTAATGAATGCACGAATGTCCCTCCTAAGTCCCTTCCAGTAAAACAATGCAGCTACCCTTTTGGTGGTTGCTTGGGCCCCGGAGTGACCCCCAAAGGAGCTCGCGTGATACAACTGGATGATGGTAGTGTGAAGTTCAAGCACTCTGCCTACCACTAGTTTTCCCTTTCTCCGTAGTTGCCCGTTGATCCATTGGTACCTTGAGTGGGCTGTGGGGTGATCTTGTAATTGGCGGACAACCCCCTTCAACATTGGGTCTTGTTCCCAACTCTCAACCACCCGTTGGTACAAGCCTATCGTCACCTATGAGATAGCACACATGGCTACTTCACCTGATGTCACTCGTTACAGGGCATCGACTGCCTTGTTCTCACTCCCTCTTCGATATTGTATCTTGAAATCATACCTAGCGAGCTTGGCCAACCAGGTGTGTTGTAAGGGAGTTGAGGGCTTCTGCTCCAACATAAACTTCAAGTTGTGATAGTCTGTTCTGATGATAAAGGTACGCCCCACCAAATACTGGTTCCATTTCTTTACTGCAAGGAGTATGGCTAGAAGCTCCCAGTTATAGACTGACTTAGCTTGTTGAGTGGGGCTAAATGCCTTGCTCAAGTAGGCAATGGGGCGCCCCTTCTGCATCAACACCGCCCCCATCCCATTTCTGGAAGCATCTGTCTCAATCTCGAAGGGCTATGAAAATTTTGGCAACGCTAGCACTGGAGCTGCCATCAAGGCCTCCTTTAACTCATTATATGCGTTTTCAGCTTCCTGGCTCCATTGGAATGATTCCTTCTTCAGTAAGTTGGTCAGCGGCCGACTGATTTGTCCATATGACTTGAAAAATCTCCGGTAATACCCCGCCAAGCCCAGGAATCCCCTGAGTTGCTTCACATTTTGGGGAATTGGCCATTCGCACACTACTGCAACCTTGGCTGGATCCGTAGATACACCCTCAGCCGTGATGAAGTGCCCCAGATAACTCTATGCATTGCACTGCAAAAGAGCATTTGCTATACTTGGCATATAGCGCATTATCTCGCAGTAGCTGAAGGGTGGCTCGCAAGTGCACTAGATGCTCATCAAGGCCCTAGTTATACACAAGAATGCCATCAAAAAATACCTGTATAGACTTACGCAGGTGGGAATGGAACACCTGATTCATCACGCTTTGGAATGTTGAGGGCGCATTGGTGAGACCAAAGGGCATCACCACAAACTCATAATGTCCTTCATGTGTCTTGAAGGCCGTTTTCTAGATGTCCCCTTCATGCATCCTGATTTGGTGATACCCCAAGTGCAGGTCGAGTTTGGAGAATACCATGGACCCATGAAGCTCATCTAACAATTCTTCAATGACCGATATGGGGAGCTTGTCCTTGATGGTTTGATGATTCAAGGCCCAGTAATCAATACACAACCTCCAAGAATTGTCCTTCTTCTTGACCAGGATAACAGGGGATAGTAAGGACTGCCACTGGGTCGTATCACCCTGTGGACAGCATCTCCTGGGTGAGCTGCTCAATTGCAGCCTTTTGTAGTATTGGGAACCGATAGGGTCGGATGTTCACTGGCTGGCTTCCCTCCTTAAGAGGTATCCTATGGTCCTGGGTCCTGTGAGCTGGAAGCCCCTTGGGTTCAGTGAAGATATCCTCATATTCTGCTATCACCTCCTTAACTTGGGGGCTAACCTCCAAACTGGCCCTCCCTTCTACTCGCAGCCCTCCATGTCCTTGGAAACTACACAGCTGCAGCATTGCAATCTGCCCCCTCTTCTAGAGGAGTTTATCTAGCTTCCCCTTGGTTATCAACTGGAGATTGGTCTCGTTGCCCTTTGAGCACTCATGTCTCATCATCACATTGAAGCTCACTTCCAACATCTCAAAATCCCAAGTCGTCCTCCTAGAGTTTTTAGTCATTGTACCCCTAGAATCATTTCGTAGCTACTCAAGGGTAAGAGGTACACATCAGTCGTATAATAGTGGCCCTGCATTTTCCACCTGAAGCCATTACACGCGGCTTCACTAGTGAGCTCCATCTCATTGGCCATGGACACCTTCAGGGGTGTTATCTGGTGGTCCTGTCACACACTCTCTTTCCCAATTCTAGGTCTAGGAAGTTATAGGTGCTCCCGGGATCCACCAGGATGTGCAGCTTCTTTGCTCCCACTAGTCCTTCCACCTTCATGGTCTGGAAGCTAGGGGCCCCAGAGAGAGCGTGAACCAAAATTTCAGGCAGCACCTCCCCATCCTGTTCCTCCTCATCATCCTCCACCTCCTCTACCTGGAGGGAGTAGATTTGCTTTTTAGCACATCTGTGCCCAGGCACAAATTTCTCATCACACCCAAAACATAGCCCTTTGGCTCTTCTCTCATCCATCTCCCTTCTCGTAAGGGTTCGAATATGTTTTTTTGGGAAAGGCCTGGAATTTGCCGGTAGAGGTAAGATACCCCCAGTGGGTTTAGGTTCAGGTTTAGGGGGCTTTACCGTAGTTGTACTGGTAGAAGACTCCCTACTTGCATTAGTCATGGGAAGCTTGGCCGAACTAAGGGCCGGTTTGACTGTGTAGTTATGGTAATCATTACGTTTGGTCGTGGCTAGTGTAGCTTCTTGCAGTTTGGCCAATGAATAGCATTGGCGAAGAGTTGTGGGATTGAACATTCTAACTAGGTTCTTGACTGCAGGTTCAAGGCCAGCTAGGAAAAAACTGACAGCATGCTCCTCCGGTATTTCCACACGATTGAGCAGGAATTCAAATTGTGTGATATAGTCTCGAAGGTTACCTTCCTAGAAGAGGTTCTTGAGGTCCCCCAATGGGTCCTCATGCTCTGACCGGCTGAATCGGGCGACCATGGTGTCAATGTAGTCATCCCAGGTAATCTGCCCTCGAGCAGCTCGACACCCTTTCATGTAGGACTGGTGCCATTGCAGGGCTTCTTCATCCAGGTGGATGGATACCAATCGAACCCTCTCTTCGTTCGGTGTTGCATCGAACTCAAAGAATTGATTGACCTTATACAACCAACCCTCGAAGTTATTCCCGCTAAACTTTGGGAAATCAATTCGCTCAATCCGCCGTAGTGCTCCGTAGCCATCATTCCGATTGCTCGGCCAGGGGTCTTGGGAAGTCGCCCCCTCTGTCCTCATTTCCTCATGACGGCCTCCGGTATGCAGATTTTGTATCTAGAAGCTCAAACCTGTGATGAAATCACGAAGCTCGTTATATTGCTGGTCACCTTTCAACTCCTGTGCCTTCAACTGCTCCATCACCAATTCGTTCTGGTGCTTTAGCTCCCCCATTCGCTGCTCGTGTTCCCAGATAGCAGTCTCAACTCTTCGGGGCTCCTGGGATCATGTTTCCATCGCTCCACAGCTGAGAATCAAAGGCACTGATACTAATGTTAGGAACCGATGGAGCAATCAGGGAGAAGGACGAAAGAATCGTTCGATTCATGGGGAAGAAGGAGAAGATTAGGGTTCGGGAGAAGAGAAGAAGAAGAGAGAAACTCACAGGGGAGGGAGAGGGAAATCCAAAAACTGATTTTCAAAGCCTAACCACCCTTGGTTCGGTTACACGGTTTAACCCCCCTTCTCGGTGCCAAGGCTCGCACCGCTTACTTTCTTTCAACTCCCTCCACTTCCTCACCTGTTACAAGAAGCCCTTCCCTTCATGTTATTCTCCAATTGGTCCCTCAACTAAACTGCTCCTAAGACAACCTTGCACCCAGAGACCTACGACTCGATTCTATCCCAGTGGTCAGCAAGAAAGCATGAAGTTGCTGTTGAGTTACTTGGGTTTTATTTGACCACGTTTTCTTGTTTTTCAATTTTAGTTGTTTAGTTCCTAGAATATAGGAGTTTGTTTGGTATGCTTCTTGTTTTCCAAATCAGTGAGAGTTTGTTTCAGCATGTTGTCCTTGTTTCTAGGAAAGTTTGTTTCAGCAGCACGTTACTATCTACTAGATATATATAGCATTTGGTTGTAAGCAATTATGCAAGCAAGAGAATCAGTTCCTATTTTTTGTGTCTTCCCTTTTTCTTCTGAAACTCTAACAGTGGTATCAGAGCTAGAGGTTTGCAGTAGCAGTGAAGGACATGACCATTGAAAATTTTGTGCAGCCAGCTATCCCTTGCTTTGATGGTCACTATGATCATTGGGGCATGTTGATGGAGAATTTCTTGAGGTCCAAAGAGTACTGGCACGTCATTGAGTCTAGAGTAGTAGAACCAGCAACTGGGCCATGTTGACAAATGCCCAAAAATCTGATCTGGATGCTTTGAAGCTGAAGGATCTCAAGGCCAAGAACTACCTTTTTCAGGCTGTTGATCGATCAACCTTGAAGACAATTTTTTGCAAAGATACCTCCAAGCACATTTGGGATGCAATGAAGAAGAAGTATCAAGGGAACACAAGGGCAAGGCGTGTACAACTTCGAGGGCTTCGAAACTGAGTTCGAGAATTTGCGCATGAAGTCGGGAGAGTCAGTTTCCGACTATCTATCAAGAACAATGGCAATTGCTAACAAGATGCGGATCCATGGTGAGAAGATGGAAGATGTCACCATAGTCGAGAAGATTCTTCGATCAATGACACCAAAATTTAATTTTGTTGTTTGTTCTATAGAAGAATTGAAGGATATTGATTCACTTTCAATTGATGAGTTGCAGAGTTCTTTGTTGGTTCATGAGCAAACATTTGTCCAATAAGAAAAAGAAGAACAAGCATTGAAGGCAGCAGCTAATCCTAAAGGTCTTGGTCGTGGGAAAGGGAGATGGAAGAATAGAGAAATGCTCCAAAAATCAGAGGTGGATCATGCTACTGATCCCAAATGGAAAGCAAAAGGCCATGGCAGTAACCACAATGGTTATGGACTAAAGTCGGTTAACAAGTCTAATGTCAAATGTTATAGATGTCATAGGTATGGCCATTACAAGTTTGAATGCAGAACTAATCTCAACAAAAATCATGGTGTGAAATCAAATTTTGCAGAGAAAGAAGAAGAAGAAGTTTCTCTCTTGATGGCTTGCCATACAAAGGAAGCTGTGCACCAAGATTTGTGGTATTTGGATACCGGTTGCAGCAATCATATGTGTGGAGACAAGATAATGTTTTCAGATTTGGATGAATCATTTCACAACACTGTAACCTTTGGTGACAACTCTAAGGTTTTGGTTATGGGCAAAGGAAGTGTGAAAATTCACACTAAAGAAGACACGCATGAGATTATCTCTAATGTTTTCTTTGTTCCAGATCTGAAAACTAACTTGTTAAATATTGGACAGCTCCAAGAGAAGGGATATGAGATTTCTATCAAAGATGGAGTTTGCCGCATTCATGATGACAAGCTGGGCTTAATTGCCAAAGTCAACATGACACCAAATAGGATGATTCTATTGCATCTTGACAGCTCCAACCAGTCTTGTTTCTCTTCAAGGCTAAAAGATGAAGCATGGTTATGGAATTTTCATTACGGACACTTGAATTTTGGTGGTCTAAAAACGTTGCAGCAAAAAAACATGGTGACGGGTCTTCCGAAAATTCAATGTCCCTTGCAAGTATGTGAAGAATGTATTGTTGGTAAGCAACATCGAGACCATTTTCCCAAAGGAAAATCATGGAGAGCGAAGGAAGTTTTGGAGCTAGTTCACACTGATTTATGCGGGCCCATTACTCTGACATCAAATGGTGGTAAACGTTATTTTATAACATTCATCGATGATTATAGTCGGAAAACTTGGGTTTATTTTATGCAGGAGAAGTCTGAAACTTTTTCAACTTTCAAATATTTCAAGGCGCTTGTAGAAAGGGAAACAAGTACGCCTATAAAGACTCTTCGTAGCGATTGTGGTGGAGAATATAACTCACAAGAATTTATAAATTTTTGTGAGGAGCATGGGATTAAAAGGCAGCTTACAGCAGCTTATACACCACAGCAAAAAGGTGTTTCAGAGAGAAAAAATCACACAATCTTGAATATGGTGCAGGCAACTCTGGTGAAAAGTGGTGTCCCAAGAAGTTTTTGGCCTGAAGCAATCAATTGGAGCATTCATGTATTGAATAGAAGTCCTACACTTGCTGTTCAAAATGTGGCACTTGAAGAAACTTGGTGCAGAAGAAGACCAAGTGTGGATCATTTTAGAATCTTTGGTTGTATTGTGTATGTGCACATTCCAAACCAAAAAAAGAAGCAAGCTTGATGACAAAGGAGAAAAATGCATTTTTCTTGGTGTTAGTGAGTTGTCAAAAGCTTACAAATTGTACAATCCTATCACCAAGAAAATTGCCATTAGTCGTGATGTGGTGTTTGATGAAGAACAATTCTGGATTTGGGATGAGAAGAAAGCTGGAAAGCAAATACAAGCCGATTTTGATGGCCAAAATGGAGAAGTGCAACCAGTGGAGAATACACAACCACCAACAACTGAAAAACTCATTTCAGCTTCTGAAACAGAGGGTGAACAATGACCTCAACATGTTAAAAGACAGTTAGCTTGGATGGCTGATTATGAGGTAACTAGGATTGACCAAATTGAAGATCCCCTTACTCATCTTGCTCTATTTTCATATTGTGACCCAGTAACTTTTGAAGATGCTATTAAAGAAACAAAGTGGCAAAAGGCGATGGATGCTAGAATCGCAACCATTGAAAGAAATGATACTTGGGAGCTGACGGAACTTCCAAAAGGGCAAAAGATCATTGTAGTGAAGTGGGTGTACAAGACAAAGCTGAAGGAGAATGGTGAAGTTGATAAGTTCAAGGCGTGCTTGGTACTAAAAGGTTATAAACAAGAATTTGGCATTGATTATAAATAAGTGTTTGCTCCGATTGTAAGGCATGGTACAATCAGATTGGTGATTGCCTTAGCTGTGCAAAATTCATGGCCTATCTTCTAGTTGGATATGAAATCAACTTTTTTGCACGGTGACTTAGAAGAAGAGGTATTCATCGATCAACTCCTGGTTATATTAAGGTTGGAAATGAGCATAAAATGTATAAATTGAAAAAGGCTCTTTATGGGCCACAACAAGCCCCACGAGCTTGGTATAGCTGTATTGAAGCTTATTTTCTGAAGGAAGGTTTTCAGAAATATTCATATGAATATACACTTTTTACTAAAGTTGGAGATAGAGGAAAAATGCGTATTGTTTGCTTATATGTGGATGATCTGGGAATGATACGCTATTTTCTTGGCATAGAAGTCATGCAATTGTGAGCCCATGGACTTGGGCCCAAGGAGAGCCTAACCAATTAAGTTAGACCCATCTATTTTTTTTCTTTTTCTTTTTCTTTTCTTTCTTTTCTCCCCCCACCGCCTTACGCCTCCTTTTGCCCCTGTCAATCAACCTTTTTCTCTTCTTCTCTCCATTTTTCTGGAGACATCACCGAACACCAGGGCGCAAGAGAGAGAGAGAGAGAGGGAGAAATTTGCACGAAGAGAAGGTGAGGTCAGAGAGGGGAGTTGAAAAGGATGAGTTAAACAAAAAGAGAATGATAATAAGTTTGAAATAGTTAAATGAATTAGTATAGTTAAATGTTTATTTTGATTAATTTGAGTTATAATAATAATATACATATTAGGACTTATAGGTTAGTTGAATAGTATATGTACAAGTATGATTTTTACTTAAATAGGTAGTAATGAATTTGTGGTAAATAAAATAAAAGAAAATATGTACATTTATAGATGTGTACACACTTGATGAGGAGGAAAATGATTCGGGCAAGGGAAGACAGAAGGGAAAAGAAAGAAAGAAAGGAACGGGAAGAAGAAGGTAAGAGAAGAAAAAAAAAAGAAAAAGAAAAAGAATTAAAGGAACTTGGACGAAGAAGGAAAAAAATAGAAAGAAAATAAATAAATAAATAAATAAATAAATAATATACATATATATATATATAACTAATGAGGTTGGGAACCATTTTAGTCTTATATACATATATCTATGGAAGTTAGTCTAAGATATGGGTTTATGTAGGGTGTAAATTCTTTATATCAGTTATAAGATTATTTATTTGGTTAAGGTATAAATTATTATATGATATGTAATAATTTTACTATGAATCAAATGATAGGTACCGAAGAGACCCGAGATACCCACCCTAAAGATCCCGCATCGTGATTAGTCAGTTCGGGGGCAGTGAGTACATTTTTCTATTGTGAAATGCGATATTTATTATTAGTAATTAATAAATATAAATTATGAAATAATTATTTGTTATATCTAAGTAATTGTCGTTTCTAGCGAGTACATATATTTTGAATAAGTAACGAAGAGAATAGAAAAAGGATAAGTAATATTAGTAGTTGGACATGCATACATACATACATGATTTACATTACTGTCTGTGTTTGTATATAACTATGGTGACCGGTAAGCCGGCAGAATAGAAATGAGCCTTATTGATTTACCATGGGTTTTCGGCGAGATATAAACATGGGACATGAGCGACGCTGGCTCTGTGACCTCAACGGAATATGTGAGGTGACTCCCTTTTCGGACCTGGTCGGAAAAACAAAAACCAGAGAAGAGAGGTAAGAAAAAGAGAGAGACTTGAGAGCAACAGGGTCCACTCTTACCGCCGGAGGATAATAGGCGGCCCCTGCAATTGCGTGCAAAGGGAAGGGCATGGGAAGGAGAACATTATGAGATTGATTGAGGTACAGGGTCATGGTACCGTTTGGGGAGAGAGGAGTATTAGTACCGCTATAACTCTGTCGCAGAGGTAGTACGACCCCATGGTTATTATTGATATGAATCTTTACATGCATTGCATTATGAGGGTTGTATGGAGTTAGTTAGGTTACTAATAATCATCTATCCTTGATATTTGACTAACTAGTAAAAATAGATACAATTATGTAAGAACCTATACTTAAACTAATGCTATTTCACTATGGAATTATATATTCACTGAGTTGCAGTTCATACTCTCCTGCAAATGTTTTTTTCAGATAGGGAAGACACTTAGCCAAGCAAAACCGCCAAATTTGATTTGGGGATCAACTAGGGTGAACAATAGATAGAGTACATGTAGAAATTTGTGTATTGTTCTATATAAAATGTTACGACCTAGAACGGTTGGTAATAGCTATGGGTTGAGATGTATGTTGCTGTGTGATGGTGAGAAGCTGATGGATTGGGGAAAACTGTTACTAGATATGTTAGTTATAATGCTATATAACAGGTTGAAAATTTTGGGTTTGTATGAAAATAAGGGGAAATTCTGCCAAAATTTCGGGTCGTGACAACAATGCAATGTTGGCATTTTATTTCCCAAAAGAAATATGTGCAAGAAATCTTAGAAAGGTTTCAGATGAAGAATTGCAATTTGTTAGCACACCAATTGAGTTTGGTTTGAAGCTGATGAGAGATGTCGAAGGAAGAATGGTGGATGGGACTTTGTTTATGCAAATCATTGGAAGCTTAATGTATTTGACTATGACAAGGCCTAATATAATGCATGTTGTAAGTGTTATCAGTAGGTATGCAGAAAGTCCAAAAGAGATACATATTCTAGCAGTAAAGAGAATCTTTCGATATTTACAAGGTTCTACAGACTTTGCGTTGTTCTACCAAAAGGGACATAAGATAAATTTAGTTGGCTTTACTAATAGTGATTATGCTAGAGATCTAGATGATAGAAGAAGTACATCCGGATATGTTTTTATGGTGGGCTCAAGAGCTATTTCATGGTCTTCAAAAAAGCAACCAATTGTTACTTTGTCAACAACTGAAGCTGAGCTAGTTGTTGCAACAGCTTGTGCTTGTCAAGCGATTTGGTTGAGGAAAATTCCTGAAGAGCTTCATTTCAAGCAAAAGGCAGCCACTACAATTTATTGTGACAACAATTCAACAATAAAGCTCTCCAAAAATCCTGTTCTACATGGAAGAAGCAAGCATATTGATGTGAAGTTTCACTTTCTAAGAAACCTCACAAAAGAGGGAGTCATTGATCTTATTCATTGCAGAAGTGAGAATCAAGTTGCTGATATTTTTACCAATTCCCTCAAGTTGGCTGCATTTCAGAAGTTGCCAAAGTTGCTAGGTGTTGGCAAATTGGATCAAACTGAATGTTGAAAAATTTTCAGTTTAACGGGGGGAATGTTGAGTTACTTGGGTTTTATTTGACCACGTTTTCTTGTTTTTCAATTTTAGTTGTTTAGTTCCTAAAATATAGGAGTTTGTTTGTCATGCTTCTTATTTTCCAAGTCAGTAAGAGTTTGTTTCAACATGTTGTCCTTGTTTTTAGGAAAATTTGTTTCAGCACGTTACTATCTACTAGATATATATAGCATCTGGTTGTAAGCAATTATGCAAGCAAGAGAATCAATTCCTATTTTCTGTGTCTTCACTTTTTCTTCTAAAACTGTAACAGTTGCTTTGCTGGAGACAAGGCCTTGGCTTTCAGGCATTTTTGCAGCAGCAGAGCTCGATGTAGGTCTACGGGCAGCATGTTTCCTACGCACATCAACCTTTTTACTGCTTCAACCATTAGCTTATGAAGCGGCTGCCATATTTCATGAACATGAAGCTGCTTTGACTTTCGAGTAAGTCAACCGGAGAGCTCAAGCAAGAGTTAGACCCAACTTGTAGAGTAGAAGCGTTCACCGCCTCCGAGGGTTTGTAAAAAGCTCAAGGATGCAAATGCACAGGGAAAAAAAACAAGTTTTTAGAAAGACCGTAAGTTGGCAAAATCGGACATTTGCATAATTCTTATATATTATCGAAGCTAGATTTATCAGCTTCCTCTATGCATTTTTTTTTCTTATAGAAATTATCTATTATTCATAAATTTAATAAATATAAAAAAAATATTCATAAAATTTAAACAGCTTTTATTAGAATTCCGAAATACAGGGGGAAGGATTATGTCGCTTACTACACACATTTAAATTTAAGTAGATGTCCGATATTTCATATTACTGAAAAAGAAGAACATAATAATACATGAATGAAGCACATGGATTCTAAGGGGAACTTAATTAGATATAACTGATATACGAAGCTGGTTCTGGCGGAATGGAAACCTCTATAGCCCCATCGAGCATTTGGGCTACTTTCTTCATCAGAGGCCTCAGGGACGGGTCTTCCTGAATGCACCACATTGCTATCATCACAAATCTTCGCACCCTCTTCATGTCTCCCAGCGCCCCCTCATCGCCTTCTACGATTAGGTCGAGCCTACCTCCGTGATAGCAGTCATAAACCTAGTCAGAAAGTATCATCCGGGCCTCATCACCTAGTTCGAACTCGCAGCTCTTCCTGCAACAGATTAGCTCCAGCAGAAGAATCCTGAAGCTGTACACGTCGACTTTAACAGAAACCGGCATATTTCTAAACCATTCTGGAGCTAAATATCCCTTCGTCCCCCGGATTGCGGTCACAGTTCGCGTTTGGTTACCAATGAGAAGCTTCGCCAGCCCGAAATCACAAATCTTGGCTGTGAGGGACTCGTCGAGGAGGATGTTCTGCGGTTTGATATCGCAGTGGATGATCTGCTTGCTGCACTCCTCGTGGAGGTACAAGAGGCCCCTAGCGACCCCGCAAGCTATCTCGATCCTCTTGAACCAGCTTGGCCTCGGACCTCCAAACAGAAAATCTGCCAGTGACCCATTCGGCATGAACTCGTATACCAAGAGGCGGTGTTGCCCCTCATTGCAGAACCCGATAAATTCGACAAGGTTCTTGTGATTGGTTCTCCCAATCGCGTCCACTTCGGTCTTGAACTCTATTTCGCCGTCAGAGGTCATTTTTTCCAGCACTTTGACTGCAACGACGCCTCTCTCGCTGGATGGGAGAACTCCTTTATAAACCGCCCCAAAAGCTCCCTTGCCCAGCTCTTCTTTGAACCCGCCAGTTGCTTCCTGGAGCTCCTTGTATGTAAAGCTCCGCATGCCAATGAAACCATTCATCGAATATGGTTGCACAGTTCTGGATTGTTGTACACGATTATATCGAAACCAAATCAGGAAGGTTAAAGGAAGTAGGATCAGGTTCAAAGCTGCGGAGCTGCTCAGAAATGCTAATCCTATAATAATTACGGTCCTGTTATCGTACGGGTCTTTTGAAGTAGAGTTATCGATCCTCGTCTTGATGAGAGCTACCCCTCCAACGCTGGAATTGACCCTCCCGTTAGAGAGAGGCATCCTCTTCTTCCAACACTCGCCATTTCGAAATATGGCAACATCACAAAAGCAATCATTCAAACAAGCTTGCCTGCAGAAGTCTTCGTTTTGATTATAGTAATGTTCATAGTCCGATAGAGGCCAATCGGTGTTGATCATTCGGCGGATTGTGAATAATTCTGTTTCCAGCATACCTGAAGACGGAAAACAGTTAAAAAGGTTCTATAACTGTCATGATATTCAAAAATCACATTTATGTAGTCCTCTTGCGTATTTGATAGGATCTGATTTTATTTTGCACAAGGTAGTTGTAATTACATAGGATCTTATTTTATTTTGCACGAGGTAGTTGTAATTACATAGACTTACCTTTCTCGCAACTTTGAGGTAGAAAGTCCCGCTTGCACCCGTTCATATCGTTTGACGGGTCAAGGAAGCTGTACCCGTCTGGGCAGCTACATCTTGGCTTCTAGTCACCTTCGAGGGTACAGTAGCTGTTATACCCACACGCTCCACCGCTAACAGTTTGCCGCATTTCCAGGCAAATGTTTTCTGAGACTGGGGAAGAAATCATGGACCAAGCCATGGGCCTCCCTGAACGCAAGCTCGCATTTCTCGGGTAAATGTACTGCCTGAATACTCCATCATACTCAATGATTGCTCTCTGGAAAAAATTCACTCCCCGGACAGTCTCTGACGTTACATTCCAAATCACGGAACCGTTCGTTCCTGTGACATAGATCTGGCCGGACCGGTTGAAAATCACCAGATCGCCAGTGTTGTTGCTAAAGGTGGACCAGTAGGCATTAGACACATCGAAGACCAGGAGATGAGTTAACATAACGAAATTCCCGTCAGACTGCATGTTAAACTCGAATCTCCCAGTTGAGTAGTTTGAGTCAGAGTATCGGGAGACAAGTTTGGTCCCTCGATTCAACACCTGTGTAGGAAGGATTGTATCAGTGGGATATTTGAAAGACTCCCACAAGTTGGAGCCTGTTTCATCCACCAGGACAAAATTACCATTGTCTAGCATGGAAGCGTGGGAAACTCCATTACGGACGGCAGCCCAGGCCTCTTGCCCATTCGGATCTTTGAGAACAAAACCGCCTCCCTAGATCAGCTCGACTCTGGACCCTTCACGAGATAAATTTGCCCCATTCGCGGACCAGATGACTGTTTTCTCCGGTATCTTGTTGAACCATATGGCTAAGAGGGAGCCATCTCTCCCGATCTCCTGGAATCCAAAAGCAAATTCTTCGGATGGTGATCTCCACAAGGCGTTCTGGTCACCTGCTGTAAGAGATCCCGAGGTTATGTTACTCTGAGCTTGGGCTAATTTGGCGAGTGGAAGAAGAAGAAGCAGCAAAATCGCATGGGTAGCAGCAGAAGCCATGGGATTGGAAGAGCAAGTGCTTCTTGCTTCAAACTGGAAGAGATAAATGGTGGCTTCTGCAGGTCTGTGTAGGACCGGCAGAGGCTGATATTTCTTCCACTGACTCCTGCAAGTCTTTGGCGTGTGGAACCCTCAAAATTGAATAATTCCTGTCCGAGTAGTCCTCCCATAGGAAAACTAGAATTTATCATAAATTCTTCCCAACTGAACTGCCCGATGGCATCAGTGTTAGTAGGGCCAATCTGCTGGAAATAAAACGCGTTCTATATTTGTAGTCCTAACTTACATAGAGAAGCAACATGGGCGAAGATATGGCACCTTTGCCCTATTCTTCTCGTTCCTCGGTTTTCACCGGGTCGGGAGATCTGTGATATTAATCAGAGACCACTATCGTAGACTTCTAATTCCTCAGTTCCCCGTTAGACGGTATTTTTGATCGAGTCTTGCGTCCATGGCCCGTGATGCAAATGTTAATTGGACAAGGTTGGAATAGTCCTCATCAAGCACATGCATCAAGTTCAGCTCCAAGTCCCACTGGGTAAAGCAGCCATTAATTCATTCATAGATCACCTATGAATCATATGCGAATTAAGACAGCTTGAGAGAGCTAAGAGCTGTGCACTTGATCAAGTTCCGTAGCCCTTTGCAACTTTAGAAAAGTTTGAGCGTGTCAGATTTTGGAACGGAACCAAACAGACTTACTGAATTTTAATCCTGTGGAAAGAATTGATGAAGTTTGTTAAGAAAATTCTCCTTAGAAAGATTGAGTGAGGATGTATTCATGACCAGCAGTACAACGTTGATCGATTCAAACCCTTTATCCTTCGGCTGCATGAAATTTGCCAGGATCACTTCCATGGTCGTCATTTCATGCTATATTGAACAAATAGAGAACAACTTGAGCCTGAAAGCTTTATCTTTTGCGATAATTGTTCTAATTTGGATTACATTAGAGGTTCTAAGCTCAGCTCATAGTTGGGATATAGTATGAATATATAAAATAGAAGTCCAAGGGATTTAGATGTGGGGTTATAAAGAAGAAAAGGACAAAAATATTATAGAGTAAAAAGTTATTCATGGAGATTATTTTATTTATAATAGCTAAATTCGAGCAGTTATATTCAAGAAAATAACATACGTTATTATTTCTTTTTTTTTCTTAGTGTGGATCGTTGGTCTCTCCAATAATGGGGAGTTACGAGCTGATGTATTATAATAACTTCTTCGATTGTTAACTATAATTTTACCCATTAGTGAGTTGAATTGTTCAAATATAAATTATAGTTAAGATAAGTACATGTACCAAGAAGTCAATGCCCACGGGTGACAAAGGAAAATGCACAAACAATCATAATTTTTAAAATTGGATCAGATCGGGATCCAATGTATATGTGGATTCATGGGTCAGATTAGCAGTTCAATAGGTCGAATCACATATTTAATATATAATAATAATAATAATATAACGTTACTAATAAATTTATATAATATCATAATTTGAATATAATTTATAATAAAATTTATTGTTATAAACCATTATATTAGTGCAAAGTTTAAAATAAAATATTAATACAAATGTAGTAAAATAAAATAAGTATATTATAATATGTATTTATTCTTTTTTTAATTTTTAAGTTTGCCGGTTTTTCCACAAATTCAATTAGGAACTGGCCTATTCAACCGGAGCTAACTTCATTTAAAGTGCAATTGGGGTTTTTTTTTTTTTTCTGGAAATTAGATTGGGTGTGTGACTAGCTCCCGGTCGAATAGGTTGAACAAACCGGCCTAGTTCAGCTTTTAAAACTATACAAATAATGAAGATTTTATGAACTTCTGTTTCATTAACTATCCTCAGACCTTACTCTATCATAAATCTAAATAAGTCAATGGATGGATATTCGTCCGACCATCCATGTCTTGCATCATATGTATGTAAATGGATTCATGGTAGAAATTATTTGGCTAATTATTTAAATTGGTTAGAAATATCTATTTTGAACATGACCCCCTAATTATGTTGATAAGTTCAATACATATATTAACATATTTAGTTAAATGGGTTTAATCGTATCATACCGGAGTTATATATGGTCAACCCACCTCAACACGTTTATTTAAGAATGTTACACGAGCTCAACTCATTTAAACACCAGACACAATTATGCTCATCCTGAACCTATCTAACTCCATGTCGTGTCAAAAATTACTCGGCCTAACGGGGCATTGAGCAAAGCATTTGTTATATAGTATGACTCTTTTATCTTAAAGTACATAATTAAGTCCAAATGCAAATAAACACCTCTCTATTTTGAATGAGATTTCCCCTAGGGTTTATTTCGTATCCCTCCCATCATTGATTCATAAACTGAGTGCGTGTATCCCATCTATGAGAAATCGATGCAAAAATTATTTTTCCCGAATTAAGGATGTTGGCCTGCGCCCTATACCCCTTTCTGATTAGGTTTGCGGGTCTTATCATAGCACCCCACGTATATTTTTCAAGTCCAAAGCTAGGTTAGGAGCTCTTTGAACTTTAGTGCCCGTCTATTAATTAGAGCATAATTTAAACTCTGGAAAATCTTAAAATATATATAATAAGATACTAACAATACAGTAGAATTTTCTTATATCACATATTGAAATATCATATATGCTGATGTGCAAAGACAAAATCAAAGTCAGCATGACAAATTAGAAAACTTTTTTTTAAAATTAATTGAGAGATGAAATACGAAGGAAGGATCGAGGGTGCTTACCTGGGTATTCGTGAGGGTAAGTGTCCCAGATGCTGGCCCCTCTTCCACCCAGATTCACCGCGCCCTCGTACTGTAGATGACTAGCTTCAGTCAGGACATAAGTTCAGCTCTGAGATCTGGAAAAAAATAAATAAATAAAAATGCTAATCGGGTTTACATGGTACGAAGAAGACGCGGTCCCGAAGATGAAGCCCGAAGGGAAGCTGCTCCGGTTGAGGGTCGTGCTGTCGTAGGACTACGGGAAGAACACATATCCTTGGCTCCGACGATACCGATCAGTAGCATGCCGAGACCGAAGAGAGGGAGAGGCCAATAATGTTGAGTGAGCGGAGAGCCTTGTGTTTGGTGCTATATATAGGTTCGCGGAGAGGCTTATGATATATACGTATAATGTATTAATGATGGAGAAGGTGGTCATGAACTGTGTGCGACGTGTCGCAGATCGACCCGAGAGGATGAGGTTATCCATGACACGTCATCAATCGAGCCATATTAGGAAAGGTTATTCGGCACATTATCGATCAGTCGAATCCAATTAAAAAAAAATTGGAATATATTAATATTATTAATACAGTAGAGTAGATAGTACAATTAAGAAAAATAGATTTGATTATTGTGATGGTTATAAAATATTTTCCTCATATATCAAGAATATTTATATTCCTTGTAATTCATATAAATGGCTCCCCTCACACACAACAGTAACCACTTTCACTCAATTATATGGTAGTTTTTAGTATGATTTTTAAAATTAGATCAGATTAGAAATCATTTAAAAAATAAGTTCATGTATTCATGAGTCAAATTGAGGGTTCAATTAATCAAACTGTATATTTAATAAATAATATTAATAGTGTAATTTTATCAATAAATTAATATAAGTTGACAATTATTTATAACAAAAATTTATGATATGATAATTTTATTAATTCAAGTTTAAAATAAAATATAAATATAAGTTTAGTAAAATAAAATAAGTATATTATAATAGGTTTTTATTTTTTTAATTTTAAGTTGATCGACTTTTTCACCAGTTCAATTGGATTTACCAATCAGATATGGAATTGATCGATTGAATCGAAGATGATCACATTTTAGTTGTAAATGGATTAAATCTTGAAACTAGATCGGGTAAATAACAGATTCTCAATTGAACCGATCAGCCTGATTCAGTTTTTAAAACTATGCTTTTGAGGGCTTCCATCTAAGGCCCGGCGGGTCGGGAAACACAAGATGCAACTCTACCCCCGCGACAAATCGGTGCATACTAAAGTCAAGACTTTTGATATATATTTACATATATATATATATCATTTCACCTAACATTCAATTAAAGAATTCCATGGATAAATGTCACAAAAGGACAACTTCCCATTATAATTTACATAGTGAATTAAGAAATACAAAGAAATGACGAAAACGAGATATATTAGAACGACAAATCTTGCGCTATCCCTTTCCCTTCGCTGCTCCGCTCCTCGGGCACCTCCCATTCTCGCCACCATTCCTAAGCTATCTGACTTCTCCACTCACTCTCTCACTCTCTCTCTCTTAATAATAAGAAGAAAGAAAAAAATAATAATATTATTAAAGAGTTAAATTATGGCCCTTCCTTCCAGTCTCTTACCGTGTGGAGCCCTCGATTAATTTTCGTTATGGCCACCTGCACAATTGGAATTGTAAGTTGTCTGTCACATTTATGCCGGCGCTCTTGGTGCGTTCATGCTCCCGGTGTGCGTACATACCCATCGTAAAAAAATGTTGGATCAACCGACGGTACCCAGGTGACGAATGCAACATCTCAGCACCAACCAGGGTCTATGGAGTCGAATCCGAGTAAAAAATCAACACAAATCTGTTCCAAGGATGAATGAATGATCTTAGTCCCCAGCAAACGCATGGATACCAAGTCAGACGTGACGAAGCTCCTGATGTTTTGCAGATGTAAATATACAAAGGGAAAAGATATCCAAGACATTATCATTCAGTTTGATCCAATTAAAAAAAAGTTGAAATATATCAATATTGTAGATATAGTAGATATTGTAAATAGGGAAAATAGGTTTCATAATTTTGGTAATTATAAAATTTTGAGAAATATTTTTATAGATGCCAAGATTATTCATATTCATGGTAATTCTCATAAAAATTAATATTTCTCTTGCATATATGTAACCACTTCAATCCATTCAATTATAGTCAAGACTTTTGACAAAAATGGACAAATTAATTTTTCAATTTTATTGGAATAACATCACAAGCAGTAAAAGATCGCCGAAGAAGAAATTCGTGAAGAGATATTATGGAATCGAGCGGCTCACAATCTTATTTTAATTTCATTTATAGAGCCTCTCAAATATATATATATATATATATATATAATATAGCAGCATTCTCCACCCTGAATTTTTTTTTTGGAGATAAGATCTCACAGGAATCGGACCGTCTTGTCTCTTGACTTGGTTGTCCATTTAGTATGTTGATATTTCATTTCTCCAAGGTCTCTTCTTCTTCTCCTTCTACTCATGAACAGTTGATAACACGAGTGGTTGTGAAGACACCATGCGGTCTTAGACTTCGACCCAGCGGTTCGGACTGCTTGCAATCTTCTAAGGTTACGGATGATGATCATCAAAAGTCACTAGTCTTATGTTTTTTCTTTGTAAGTTTCATATAATTCCAAGTAATGCCACCAATAATGCTTGAAAATTCAAACACGAGAAATTCTAAAGCAGGAGGAGGATTGCAGGGGACGTGAGAGACCCAGGAGAATTCGTCCTCATGGAAATTCAAGATAAGGGCATTTAAGATACACAGGAGATCGTTCGAGCCCGGAAGACATGAGAAGAAGAAGAAAAGATACCCGAAAGAAATGAGAGGAAGAAGATAACATATGAATATCGAGTCTATAATATCTCTCAAGTTCTTGGTTAATGAGGAATGGCCGGTGTGCAAAAGCCCGTCTCTTTGCTAGTGTGAAGGGGGTGATGAAATGAGCATACGATCCATACATGTCATATAACAGATAAAACCCACTGAAAACACCTCATGATGAGACCGACCCTCTTTCACATAATTCAATCAATGGACGTGTATGGTAGTGGGGATTCCATTGTGCTCAGCTAGAAGAAGATTTCAAAAACCTAGAATTATCAGAATAAGCTCAATGGTAGATGTTTTCTCTACTTTTTCATTTCGAATGGAGACTTTTAGCCTTCAAAAATTGACCCAAGAATCTGTCATAAAGCTTGCATTTGAAACTTCCAAGTTGGGGTATACCTTTTGTATAATTAACAGAGCAGAATTTCATTCCGACGACCCCTTCATCATTGCAGGCCGTTCCTTCTAGAGCTTCGGGGGCCTGTTCTCGAGTAATTTTGTGGCCTATGGGTGGTCTCCATTAATCAGCGGTTCCCAGGACCTGAAAGGGAGATTTCAAATTCCACAGTGAAGTTCAAGCGTTATCTTATAGGGAAGCTGCACTCTCCTTTCAGAGTAAGTCCATTCACCGACTCAGCCTTAGACTTGACCACCTATGTTGGATCAGAAGTTCCGTTCTAACACAATACTTCAAAAATCAATCTGATACTAATCTTTTTCCCGAGATATCACCGATTTTGGTACATACGCTTCAGTTGAAAAGGTGTTATGAAATCGATTCTATTTATCAAAGAAAGAATCGGCTCTCATGTCAAGGGCACTTATTCATCTCCTTTGAATAGCTATCAACGGAGCTATCGCTCTTCTCAACCAGACTATGCAGGCACCTTCCGCATCCATTTTTCCCTCATCACCATCCTAACATTCTCAACCCCTTCCCACTCTCCACCTGCAGCATAAATATTAGACAGGGCAACAAAACCACCGGGTTTCTTCATTTCCAGCCTCTCATTAACATCCTCGACCATTAATTAATTCAGCCAGATCCCTCCTATCGTGAACGATGCATCCATTAAAAAAAGCTCCAAGTACTGACTCGGTCACGTCTAAGGACATCTCCTTCACCAATTTATATGCCTCAATCATCCTGCCAGAACGGCATAGAAGATCAACAACGCAGGCATAATGTTCTCTCTGGAGCTTAATATCACCGTAATTCTGTCTCATAGACTGAAAGATCTGAACACCCTTCTCGACTAAGCCTCCGTGACTGCAAGCAGAGAGAACACTGACAAAGGTAACTCCGTTCGGCTGCAAAGATTCTTCTTCTATCATCATCTCAAAAAGTTGCAACGACTCATTAACCATCCCGTGCTTCCCATAACATCCAATCATAGCATTCCAGCTGGCAACATTCTTCATGGCAGCCCCAAAGGCAAATACCTTCTTCGCATTTTCAACATTACCACATTTTGAGTACATGTCGATAAGAGCGCTAGCAACATAGACATTCCAATCAAGACCTCACCTGTATATCAACCCATGAATTTCTCTCCCTTTCAGAATCGCACCCATCAATCCACAGGCAGGAAGCAGACCCGTGACAGTAACTTGATTGGGCTTGGCTCCTAATGCCAACATGTCTCCAAGCAACCTGAGGGCTTCCTCTGGTTGTTGGCTCTGGACAAATCCAGAAATCAAAGCATTCCAAGTGACCAATAAGGAAGGAGACCCTCGTTTTTCATCCTCGTAAATATTGGCATGGCCCCAGCTCTGTCTCCCATTCGTGCACGGCTAGCTATCATAGCATTCCAGGTGAATTCATTTGCTTCTAGACCTTCCAACTTCATCCTCTCGAACAGTATGAGCCCCTCCTCGATCTTGCCCTTGTTGCAATACCCACAAATCATTGCAGTCCATGAGATGACATCTCTTTCAGGCATAGAACTGAACACCCTCTGTGCATACTCAAATCCTGCACACTTACAGTACATATCGATCAACGCATTAGCCACGGACAAATCACCCTCAAGACACATCTTGAACGCCATGCTGTGAACTTCTTTCCCCTTGTCCACGTCCATCAACCCAACGCATGCCTTGAGCACAGTCCAGAACGTGAACTTATTAGAGGCTCTTCCCTGCTTGTGCATCATAGCAAAGTACATGAATGCGTCCTCGTAGTACCCATCAACTGCAGAATCAAGTACCATCCAGTTCAGCGCGAAAACATTCGGCTTGGGAATTCCATCAGACACCTTCCGCGCAGAGGTCCGGTCCCCGCAACACGCGTGGAGCCCCCCGAGCTTCTCACCCAGAGACATGCGACTCGAGTCTATCCCGGTGGTCAGCAAGAAAGCATGAAGTTGCTTCACCGGAGACAAGGCCTTGGCTTTCAGGCATTTTTGCAGTAGTAGAGCTAGATGGAGGTCTACGGGCAGCCTGTTTCCTACGAACATCAACCTCTGCACTGCTTCAACCGTTAGCTTATGAAGACGCTGCCATATTCCGTGAACATGAAGCTGTTGCGACTTTCGAGTAAGTCAACCGGAGAGCTCGAGCCAGAGTTCGACCCAACCTAGAGAGTAGAAGCGTCCACCGCTTCCGAAGGGTGCTGCTGCTATTTTGTAAAATGCTCAAGGATGCAATTGCACGGAAGAAAACCCGTTTCCGCAGAGACCGGACATTTGCATAATTCATAAATATTATCGAAACTAGATTTATCAGCTTCCACTATGCATTATTTTTTTTTTATAGAAATGATCTATTATTTATAAATTTAATAAATATAAGAAAATTATTCATAAAATTTGCTTTTAGAAGAATTATGAAGTATAGGGTAAAGGATTATGTCATTTACTATACGCATTTAAATTTAAGTAGATGTCTGATAATTCAGATTACTAAAAAAGAAGAATATAATACATGACGCACATGAATTCTAAATGAAACTTAATTAGATAGAACTGATATACGAAGCTGGGTCTGGCGGAATGGAAACCTCTACAGCCCCATCGAGCATTTGGGCTACTTTCTTCATCGGAGGCCTTAGAGATGGGTCTTCCTGAATGCACCACACTGCTATCATCACAAATCTTCGCACCCTCTTCATGTCTCCCAGCACCCCCTCATCGCCTTCTACGATTAGGTCGAGCCTACCTCCATGATAGCAGTCATAAACCCAGTCGGAAAGTATCATCCGGGCCTCATCACCCAGTTCGAACTCGCAGCTCTTCCTACAACAGATTAGCTCCAGCAGAAGAATCCCGAAGCTGTACACGTCGACTTTAACAGAAACCGGCATGTTTCTAAACCATTCTGGAGCTAAATATCCCTTCGTCCCCCGGATTGCGGTCACAGTTTGCGTTTGGTTACCAATGAGAAGCTTCGCCAGCCCAAAATCACAAATCTTGGCTGTGAGGGACTCGTCGAGGAGGATGTTCTGCGGTTTGATATCGCAGTGGATGATCTGCTTGCTGCACTCCTCGTGGAGGTACAAGAGGCCCCTAGCGACCCCGCAAGCTATCTCGATCCTCTTGAACCAGCTTGGCCTCGGACCTCCAAACAGAAAATCTGCCAAGGACCCGTTCGGCATGAACTCGTATACCAAGAGGCGGTGTTGCCCCTCATTGCAGAACCCGATAAATTCGACAAGGTTCTTGTGATTGGTTCTCCCAATCGCGTCCACTTCAGTCTTGAACTCTCTTTCGCCGTTAGAGGTCATTTTTTCCAGCACTTTGACTGCAACGACGCCTCTCTCGCTGGATGGGAGAACTCCTTTATAAACCGCCCCAAAAGCTCCCTTGCCCAGCTCTTCTTTGAACCCGCCAGTTGCTTCCTGGAGCTCCTTGTATGTAAAGCTCCGCATGCCTGTGAAACCATTCATCGAATATGATTGCACAGTTCTGGATTGTTGTGCACGATTATATCGAAACCAAATCAAGAAGGTTAAGAGAAGTAGGATGAGGTTCAACGCTGCGGAGCTGCTCAGAAATGCTGATCCTATGATAATTACGGTCCTGTTATCGTTTGTCTTTGCGCCCCCGAATGGGTCTTTTGAAGTAGAGTTATCGATCCTCGTCTTGATGAGTGCTACCCCTCCAACGCTTGAACCGACCATCCCGTTGGAGAGAGGCATCCTCTTCTTCCGACACTCGCCATTTCGAAATATGGCAACATCACAGAAGCAATCATTCAAACAAGCTTGCCTGCAGAAGTCTTCGTTTGTATTATTGTAATGTTCATAGTCCGATAGATGCCAATCGGTGTTGATCATTCGGCGGATTGTGAATAATTCCATTTCCAGCATACCTGAAGATGGAAAACAGTTAAAAAGGTTCTATAACATAACTATCATGAATTTCAAAAACCTCATTCATGTAGTCCTCTTGCGTATTTGAGAGGATCTGATTTTATTTTGCACGAGATAGTTGTAATTACATAGACTTACCTTCCTCGCAACTTTGAGGTAGAAAGTCCCGCTTGCATCCATTCATATCATTTGATGGATCAAGGAAGCTGTACCCGTCTGGGCATTTACATCTTGGCTTCTGGTCATCTTCGAGGATACAGTAGCTGTTATACCCACACGCTCCACCGCTAACAGATTGCTGCATAGCCAGGCAGATGTCTGGTGGGACTGGGGAAGAAATCATGGACCAAGCCATGGGCCTCCCTGAACGCAAGCTCGCATTTCTCGGGTAAACGTACTGCCTGAATACTCCATCATACTCAATGATTGCTCTCTGGAAAAAATTCTCGCCCTGGACAGTCTCTGACATTACAGGACTAATCACAGAACCGTTCGTTACTGTGACATAGATCTGGCCGGACCGGTTGAAAATCACCTGATGGCCACTGTCGATGGTTCTAGTGGACCAATATGCATTAGACACATCGAAGACCGGGAGATGAGTTAACATGACAAGGTTCCCGTCAAACTGCATGTTAAACTCGAATCTCCCAGTTGAGTAGTTTGTGTCAGAGTATCGGGAGACAAGTTTGATGTTTCGATCTAACTCCTGTGAAGGAACGATTGTATCAGTGGGATATTTGAAAGACTCCCACAAGTTGGAGCCTGTTTCATCCACCAGGACAAAATTACCATTGTCTAGCATGGAAGCATGGGAAACTCCAGTACGCACGGGAGCCCAGGCCTCTTGCCCATTCGGATCTTTGAGAACAAAACTGCCTCCCTGGATCAGCTCGACTCTGGACCCTTCACGAGATAAATTGGCCCCATTCGCGGACCAGATGACTGTTTTCTCTGGTATCTTGTCGAACCATATGGCTAAGAGGAAGCCATCTCTCCCGATCTCCTGGAACCCAAAAGCAAAGTCTCCGGATGGTGATCTCCACAAGGCGTTCTGGTCACCTGCTCTAAGAGATCCCGAGGTTGTGTTTCTCTGAGCTTGGGCTAATTTGGCGAGTGGAAGAAGAAGAAGCAGCATAATCGCATGGGTAGCAGCAGAAGCCATGGGATGGGAAGAGCAAGTGCTTCTTGCTTCAAACTGGAAGAGATAAATGGTGGCTTCTGCAAGTCTGTGTGGGACCGGTAGAGGCTGATAATTCTTCCACTGACTCCTACAAGTCTTTAGCGTGTGGAACCCTCAAAATTGAATAATTCCTGTCCAAGTAGTCCTCCCATAGGAAAACTAGAATTTATCATAAATTCTTCCCAACTGAACTGCCCGATGGCATCAGTGTTAGTAGGGCCAATCTGCTGGAAATAAAACGCTTTCTATATTTGTAGTCCTAACTTACATAGAGAAGCAACATGGGCGAAGATATGGCACCTTTGCCCTATTCTTCTCGTTCCTCAATTTTCACCAAGTCGGGAGATCTGTGAGATTAATCAAGAACTACTATCGTAGACTTCTAATTCCTCAGTTCCCCATCATACGGTATTATTGATCGAGTCTTACGTCCGTGGCCCGTAATGCAAACGTTAATTGGACAAGGTTGGAATAGTCCTCGTCAAGCATATGCGTCGAGTTCATTCATAGATCACCTATGAATCATACGCAAATGAAGACCGCTGGAGAGAACTAAAGCGCCGTGCGCTAAAAGGTTGATCAAGTTCCATAGCCCTTTGCAGCTTCAGAAAAGTTGAAGCGTGTAGGATTTAGGAACGGAACCTGACCGACTTACTGAATTTTAATCCTGTGGAAAGAATTGACAAAGTCAGTTACGAAAATTTTCCTTAAAAAGATTGAGTGGGGATGTGCTCATGACCGGCAGTACAACGTTGATCGATTCAAACCCTTTATCCTTCGGTGGCATGAAATTTGCCAAGATCACTTCCATGGTCGTCATTTCATGCTTTATTAAACAAACAAAGAAAAACTTGAGCCTAAAAGCTTTATCTTTTGCGATAATTGTTCTGATTTGGATTACTCAACTTGGCTTAGAGATTCCAAGCTCAGTTCATAGCTGGTATATATCACCGATTGTTTCCGAGGAAATTAGATATATATATATATATATCATTTCACCTAACATTCAATTAAAGAATCCGATGGATAAATGTCAGCAAACTACAACTTCTGTTGTAATCGCATAATACAAAGAAATGAAGAAAACGAGAAATATTAGAACATCAAATCTTGAGCTATCCCTCTCCCTTCACTGCGATGCTCCTCGGGCACCTCTCATTCTCTCACCATTCCTAAGCTATCTGACTTCTCCACTCTCTCACTCTCTCTCTGTCCTAGTCTGGATAAGACAGAAGAGACCAGAAATAAACAGGAGAGGAAGGGATTTATATGTGGGGTTATAAGGCGTTGCAAGAAGAAAGAAAAAATAATAATAATATTAAAGACTTAAATTGGGCCAGAGTTGCCATAATGGGCTCCTATAACGATGCGATGTTCTCCTATTGACTTTTCAAGTCTTTACCTTTAAGACTTTTCTTTCCCCCGTGAGAGCAGATTTACGTTCATCTGCTCATCTCTCTTATATGCAGTTCATGTGAAGCCACGAAGAAGTTCCATGCGATTTCCGTTTCTCAAGCAAGATTTAAACCTTCTCTTAGGATCTTGACATTTTCTCGATGGTGAAGCCACGGTGCAAGTTTCCATGCTCATGTGTCGATATGTTCCAACATGGGAGGTCAAACTTCTCCCGATCTGCCTCACAAGGTACGCGCAAAGTGACATGGGTGAGTTGAGACCCGAATGAACCCTTCCTTCCAGTCTCTTACCGTGTGGAGCCCTCGATTAATTTTCTTCATGGCCACCGGTACAATTGGAATTATAAAATCCAGACGATGGTAGGTGTCACAGGGTAAGAATACACAAAATCCTTACATGGCCTTACACAGACACGCCAAGTATTTGCCTTGTGCGTCCAGTACTTGCATTCCTCACTTGGACAGGTGAACTCGCCCTGAGAGTCCACGCACAGCTTGGATGAACTGGAGACAGCACGGTTGGCCTTTCTGGTTCGGCTTTCTGTCAAGGACTTCCCTTCCTTTACTCCAGTCTTCCTTCCTCCTTGCCTGGCTTGCTCGCTCGCTCGCTCACCTGAGTGTGTGTGTGTCTATGTGTTGGTGTGCCTTTGTGTGTCCTTCCCTTCTACCCACCAGTAGTCCCATTGATCCTTGCAGGGGCAGGTAGCACAGTCCTTGGCCACCCTGCTTCCCCTACTTGCCGAGCAGGAGTTGGTGCCTACAGTAGTGGGATTGACTGGAGCAGTTGGATGGACTGGAGTAGTTGGATTGACTGCTTGCCAGCTTAGTCCTCTAGTCAGTCCTTTGACCGGGAGACCATGCCCCCATGACTAAAGCTGGTTTGGTCCGGCTGAGTGCCACTGATGCTCAGCTCGGTCCTAGGCCTGTGCCCACGCCTTGGATCAATTGCTGGTATTATTAGCGCCGCTTGTCCAGAAGCAACCTTCCCTAACGGCACTTGCGAGAGGTTATGGCATTCCTAGAGCATTAGGATGGCCTGCCCTAGGAAGCGTGTTGCAGGGGCATGCGCACATCCGTAGCCTCCCGGCTTGCCATGGAGCACGTCCTGGGAAGGCTTAGGGCATCCCTGTCGTCTGCCCTTGAGTGCGTCCTGTGGGATCGGCTGCGCACACTCCGCCTGCCAACCCGCCAAGGGGTAAGTCTTGTAGGAGAACCCTTTTCCTGTGTCGCCTACCTGCTCGCCCTTTCGTACCAGATGATCCTTCGGCAATCTTCTCCCGATCCTAGTCCAGGTTGCCATGTGATCGAGGGCCTGCATAGCAACCATATCCGTGTTCGGGTCTTAAGAGGCTAGCAAACCTCCCCCACTTGAGGAAGCCGACCCCCTCGTCGGAATAGAGCGGAGGTCCTCTTGGATTTTCTCCTCGAACTGCCAGAGTGTAGCCTCCTTCTCCCAACTCGCCTCTGACATCGGCAACCCTTTCCATAGAACCAGGTACTATGTTCTCTGGTTCTTCTTGTTGTATCTCAACACCTGTCGATCCAGCACTCGATCAACCTCCTTCTCCAACTTCGTATGCACATCCAACGGAGCACGCCTTGCCCTTACGCGGTCCACATTTGCATCCTCGTGGTAAGGCTTGAGGAAACTGACATGGAAAGTGGGATGAATCTTCATCCTCTCGAGTAGTGCCGAGCGATAAGCCACCACCCCAACTCGCTTCACCACCTCGAATGGCCCCTCATACCGCTGGATGAGGCCCTTGTGCCATCTTTTGCTAGTCACTTTCTTCTAGATTTGGGGCGTCAATTTTAGCATGACGTTGTCACCAACCTGAAATTCTAGCGGTCGACGCCCCTGGTCAGCATATCTCTTCATGCGGCGAACAACTTTGGCGAGGCTGTCCTATGCTTCCTTGAGCATCTCTTGCTTGTTCCGAGCAAAATGTTAGGCAGCAGGACATGGCCCCTCTTTCTTCTTGAGGGCCATTTTGAAGGGGTCAATTGTTGGTAGCCCAAAGCGAGCTCAAACGGACTGAACCCAGTTGCTAAGGAGTAGTGCAGGTTGTAGCAAAATTGCGCCGTGTCCAAGATCTCCAACCAATTCCGTTGGCTAGTAGTGACATAATGTCGCAAATACTCTTCCAACAGCCGGTTCATCCTCTTCGTTTGGCCATCCGTCTGCGGGTGATTTGCTATTGAGAACTTCAGCTCCGTCCCTATCATGTTGAAGAGATGGGTCCAGAACCTCCCAATGAATCGAGTATCACGATCACTCACGATGTCCATCGGGATCCCGAACAGCTTAACCACATGGCGATGAACTCTTCTACCGCCATCTCCGTTGAACAATTCTTTGGGGTAGGCCTAAAGATGCCATACTTTGAGAACCTATCCACCACCACGACGACTCCATTGAAGTTGTTAATCTCCGGGAAGCCGCTGATGAAGTCCATAGAAACTGACACCCAAGGTTTTTCTAGAATAAGCAAAGGCTGCAGCAAGCTTGCCTCCGTGCGCCGCTCGACCTTGTCTTGTTGGCAAACAAGACATGACTTGATGAATAGTTCGACATCATTCTCCATCTTCGGCCAAAAGTAGGAGCGGATCAATAGCGCCAACATCCTTTCCCATCCAGGATGTCCCACCCACTACGCATCATGATGTTCACGCAATAGCTGAGTCCTCAGCCCTCCGCTGGGGACGAACACGCGACCACCCTTCATGTACAACAAGCCATCTTTAAGCCAATACCTCCTGACAGTACCATCTTGGACTTGCGCGACTAGCTTCTAGTACAATCGATCCTCCTTCACCTGATCCTTTAGTTTGCCCACGAAGTCAGATTCCAACTGGGCCAACACATCAACCATCTCTACTGCCTTCTTGCTCAATGCGTCGGCCACCTGGTTGTGACACCCCGGCCTATGCTCCCACTCGAAGTCATACTCGGTTAGAAACTCTTGCCACCGGGCCTACCTTGGGGACAGCTTCTTCTGCGTCTTAAAGAAAGTGTTTGCAACATTATCAGTTTTGATCACAAAAGAAGTGCGAGTAGATATACCCACCATGCTCGTAGGCAGTGCACAACTGCCAACATCTCTTTCTCGTGCGCGGAGTAGTGCTGCTCAATTGGCTTCAACTTCCAGCTCTCGAACGCTACCAGATGCTCGTCTTGCACAAGCACCCCGCCCGCAACACGATCAGAGGCATCCATATGGACTTCGAACGGCTTGTCGAAGTCCGGAAGCCTCAGCACAAGCTCAACCACAATCTGAGACTTGATCTTCTCGAAAGCATCCGCAGACGCCCCATCCCAAGTCCACGGCTTGCCTTTCTGCAGGGGATTGGTGAGCGAGGATACTAGCTTCGAGTATCCCCTGATGAACTTTCGGTAGTAGTTTTGCCAATCCAAGGAAACTTTGCAGCTCGCCCACCTTAGTTGGAGCAGTCCACTCCTCGATGGCTTGCACCTTTCGAGGATCCATCCGCACCATGTCACCCCCAAGCATGGGTCTGCTTTGGAAGCTGACAGCTTTGATGTGACTGGCTTGCTTTTGGATCTGCAGTCCGTAGGCTTGCACAACTCGATTCAACACGAAGTTGTGTGTTGCACCAATGTCCACCATCGCCACTACCTCCTTGGCGTTCAGGGTCATCGGTATATACACCAATCCCTGCTCCGATGCCTTCCTTGCTGAGTGGATGGCACCAAGGATTTGGAGAGGTGCCACTCTAGTCTGTTCACCATCAAAGTCGGAGTTAGTCCTGTTTACCAGGGCCGACAGCTTCTCGCTCTTCGGGCACTCACGAGCACGATCGGGGCCATTGCAGATGAAGCACCCTGGGTGGGTCTTGGGGTCCTTCAGGGACGAACCTTCCGTTGCCTTCCCCTTCCCCTTGTCTCCCTTGGGTGGCTTCTTCTTCTCGCCTTTGCCTCCGTTCTTGCCAAGCTTGGACGCCTTGTCCTTTGGCTTTTTGGCCTGCTTCCCCTTCGAGTCATTCTTGGCTACACGGATGTCGATCAGTGCATTTGCCTTCGCCATTGTGGTCTAGAGGTCTTGGACTCCTTGCCTTCGCAGCTCAAGTTGAGCCCACGATTGAAGACCCCGCATGAAGTTGAACAGCTTGTCCAACTCGGACATCTCTGTGACATCCAACAACAAGGAACTGAATTCCTTCACACAGTCACGTACCGTGCCAATCTGTCTCAGGTTGCACAGCATATCCCGAGCAGCCCACAAAGTGTTTGTGGGAAGGAACTGCTCCTTGAGCTGCCTCTTCAGTGAAGGCTAGTCTTTGATGTGTGGTCGCCCACCTATAGCAACATCTTGCTCGTGGGTTCGCCATCACAGCTTCGCATCACCGGACAGGTACATGACAGCCATCGAGACCTGTTCCCCTTGTGGAACTCTTCCAACCTCGTAGTGTTTGATGTCCCACAAGAAGTTCTCGAGCTCCTTGGAACTCCGAGCGCCTATAAAGGCTTTGGGTTCAGGTATTCTTACCTTCGCCCGAGATCCCTCTGCTTCGGCTGCCCCTGCAGCCAGTGCACGCCAGAGAATGCACACTTCCTCCTTCAACCGGGCAACGTCTGGAACAAGGGATGCCAGCACCTCTGCTATCGTTCCACCAACTCCAAACATGTTGCTAAGGGATGCTTGCAAGGCCGCAACTCGATCCTTCAATGTGTCCATGCGTGACATTCAGGTCACTAGTCGTGTGTTGTTGAGGATGCTCGCCTTACCGTGGAATGCGGCTCTGATGCCAACTGTCACAGGGATCGGACTTCACCCAAATTTTTCTGTCCCTGTGTTGGTGCTGAGCAGTGTCCTGCGCACTCTCAGCCAACCTCAAACACACGTACAACATAGCTTGGTGAGGTTTAGCAACAAAAGGGACCAAATCGAACAACACAATGTAAGGGAAACCTCACTTGTATTCACAAACCGGATTACAAGAATACGTAAAACCCTTACATGGCCTTACACAGACATGCCAAGTATGGGCCTTGTGCATCCAGCACTTGCACTCCTCACTTGGATAGGTGAACTCGCCTCAGGAGTCCACACACGGCTTGGAGGAACTGGAGACAGCACAGTCAGCCTTCCTGGTTCGGCTTTCTGTCAAGGACTTCCCTTCCTTTGCTCCAGTCTTCCTTCCTCCTTGCCTGGCTTGCTCGCTCGCTCGCCTGAGTGTGTGTGTCTATGTGTCGGTGTGCCTTCGTCTGTCCTTCCCTTCTGCCCACCAGTCATCCCATTTACCTTGCAAGGGCAAGTAGCATAGTCCCTGATTGCCCTGCTTCCCCTACTTGCCGAGCAAGAGTTGGTGCTTGTAGTAGTGGGATTGACTGGAGCAGTTGGATGGACCAGAGTAGTTGGATTGACTACTTGCCAGCTCAGTCTTCTGGTCAGTCCTTTGACCGGGAGCCCATGCCCCCACGACTGAAGCTGGTCTGGTCCCGCTGAGTGCCACCGATGCTCAGCTCGGTCCTAGGCCCATGCCTGTGCCTTGGATCAATTACTAGTATTATCAGCACTGCTCGTCCAGGAGCGACCTTCCCTAACGGCACTTGTGGGAGGTTATGGCATTCCTAGAGCATCAGGATGGCCTGCCCTAGGAAGCGTGTTGCGGGGGCGTGCGCGCATCCGTAGCCTCCTAGCTCACCATGGAGCACATCCTAGGAAGGTGTAGGGTGTCCCTGTCATCCGCCCTTGAGCGTGTCCTGTGGGATCGGCCGCGCGCACTCCGCCTGCCAACTCGCCAAGGGGTAAGTCTTGCGGGAGAACCCTTTTCCTGTGTCGCCTACCTGCTTGCCCTTCCATACCAGATGATCCCTCAGTAGTCTTCTCCCGATCCTAGTCCAGGTTGCCATGCGATCGAGGGCTCGCATAGCAGCCATATCCGTGTTTGGGTCTTAAGGAGCTAACAGTAGGAATAGTCGGATTGAACCAGTCTAGTCGGAAGCAACTTTTATAAATATAAAAATACCATAGCATCTTAGAGACTTTTTGGGAGCATATCTTTAACAAATATACTATCAGATTATTCTGTTCTCAACAACTATATATATATATATATATATGTTATCACACTAACTTATAAATTGCCATTCACTTATTTTAGCGATGCCTTTGATTTTTTGGCAGCTGCCGATATATTCTCTTCATTTGATGGGTCTGTATTAAAATTAGACAAACGGTAAGGTTCCCTAATCATTGGTACGATCTCAACACATTTCAATCACTTCTTCTTGATCAGGAAGCTCCTGAACCAGAGGGAAGACCATTTTGGGTATCGTTTCAGGCCGTCCTTGTAATCTACGTAGTTGATGCCAAACCGAACCGTGTAGCCGAAGCTCCACTTGAAGTTGTCGAGCAAAGACCACGCAAAGTATCCTCGTACATTGGCGCCGTCTGTCGAGAGCATACCATCACCATCAAAAAGTGCCACTTTCACGCGCGTCAAGTTTGCCTGACGTCGAGCTGACTTAAAAATACGAAGCACAGGTGTAGTTCGATTTGAAGAGGGATTCGGATCTTGATGCAGTACTTACTTGACGGCTCTTCGAAGGTACCAGAGATGGCGGTAGTAGTAGTCTATCCTCATGGGATCGGCCAGTTGTCGCTCGAGCGGCAGCGTAGAGTTGTTGAATTCACTGATTCCTGATGTTATCGAGTGAATGCATATCAGATTAAAGATCACCAATGTGTCGGTAAGTAAAAACATAAGCGGACAGTTAATCACTTACCGTTTTCAGTAATGTAAATCAGTGGATTGCCATACTTGTTCTTTACGTACATCAAAAGGTTCCATATCCCCTTCGGGTAAACAATCAGCCAACTCGTTGCGGCCTGCAGTGGCAGCTCAATAACCATCAGTTACTGCCTTAATGGAAGAAAATGATTCTGCAGGAACCACAGATCAAAGGGGTATTGCCGGACGGTACGAACCCGAGGACCGAGAGGGATCCCGTTGCGGTCAGCTACGAAACAGGAGATATGCTGTCAGAACGAGTCTAATTATGGTATTGGCATTGATAAAATTTGAGAGATCTCACTCGAGAGATTGGCACGAGAATCTGTGTTGTAGCTTGCGTTCAGGCTGTTAAAGCGAGGCGCGTAATGTGCGTAGTTGGTGGTGTAGTAGTTCAGTCCGAGAAAGTCAAACGAACCCTTCAGCATCGCAGACTGCTCTTTCGAGAACTTGGGGAGCCTATACCCGACCAGAGAACGCATGCTGTGTGGGTAGTCTCCGTTGGCTATGGGGTCCAAGAACCTGATCACAAAATACAGCCGGATCAATGCTCTACAAGTAAATAATTAACAAACTGCAAGGCCGTAATGAAAAGGTAAGTACAGTGTGAGGATAAATGAAGCAGGCTCACCATCCAAGCATGAAATCCAAGGCTCGTAGTGCAGCGTTATGGTTGTGCATCGCATTCGTGTAAGGCTTGAACCAATGAGACACCAGCATTATCCCGATCTTTCCCTTTTGAGATGCCTAAGAAATCGAATCCATGCACGACAAACATATCGTATCCTTGTATCTTGGCAATTGCAAATGTAGTATTCCGTACACATAAGTGAAATCTGATGGTTGGAAAAGGGTGAGGGTACTGATTCTTGCAGCAGATTACCTGATATTTTTCCTTGTATAATCTAACAGCAGCAGCATGAGCAAGCAGCTGGTGATGCCCCACCTGGTATGGCTCCGTCCCCGAGTCTCCGCCGGTGCAGTTCAGTTGCTGCCACTTGGAGCATCGACCAGGAGCAAGCGTACCTAAGGCATAGCCACCGCTTCTGTAGCTCCACGGCTCGTTTAATGTTATCCAGTGCTTCACCCGATCCCCGAATTCATCGAAGCAGACACCCACATAATCTCGGAAATCATCCCTACGGACATAAAATAAATCACATCACACTAGTGGGTAGAGTTGCATTACTCAAAGCCTAACGATGACCAATCGGATTAATTCCGACTTACACAACCAGAGGACTCAAGAAGCCACCGTATTCTTCTTCTAAAGCCTGGGGAGGTCCCAGTGAAACAAAGTCACGTAGGGTTGAATCCCTGCAGTCTCAAACAGAAAACGGTCAGAAGTAATTATAGCCTAATTGAAGAAAATTTCGACTGTATTAAGGAATAAAAATTGAAAAATTAGGCAGGAAATTGGCTAAAAAATCACAACATTTCCCTTAAGTATAAACGGCATTCAATATTCAATTAAATAGAGGTGACTTTACATTTTTTTTCTCGCAAAATATCATGAATACGATCTGTATTAAATTTTTTTCTATCATTAACAGCTGACGTAACATATCCATATGGTCCACACCTTTTTGATACATGACAACTTAGACGAAGTGTGACACATTCAAGGCATAATCGTCACATTAGCAATAGATGAAAATTTTAACGGTCATTAACAGACGTTTTATTTCATGAATAAACCATTAAATATCATGTAAAAGTAGATAAGCATTGAACGCTTATTGATATTTTAAAAATTTTAAAAAAAGTGTCATATGGGAAATTTTCCCGATAATGAAGCGTATGAACAACCATGGGCAAGGAGCTCATTGATGAGGTTGTTGTAGTATTCAACTCCTTTCTTGTTGACACCTCCGCTTAGCTTTCCCTCTGCAATTACAAGAAATTAAGCTAGCATTATCAACTGTGACTGATTGATTACCTTTCAATTTGCAGAAAAAAATTATTAGTGTGATAAATTAGTCTTCAGGGCAATGGTGAAAAAGGGAACAGTGAGCCGTGCGTAGTCGAAATAATTGTCGATCTTACTAGGCAGTATTCGAGACCACGAGATCGAGAATCGGTAAGCGTCTAATCCCATCTCCTTCATTATGCCCACATCTTCCTGCATCCATCCTGCTCATGTCTGGTAATTTTCGTACTAATTGAACAGTGAGGAAGAGAGGGGGATCGTCCGAGTCTCACCTTGTATTTGTGGTACGAGTCAACAGCAACATCTCCATTACTTCGATCAGCTATTTTCTCTGGGTTATCATCAAACACCAAAAAAAATGTAAATTGTAAAAATATCCCATTATTGGAGAGACCAACTATCCACACTAAGGAAAAAACAAAAGCAATAACAACTTGATTTGATATTATTTTCTTGAATGTAATGATTCGAATTTAAGTGTTATAAATGATATAATTTTTTTATATAATTACTATATAACCGAGTGCATGGATCCCATCTATGAGAAGTCGACCCAAAAATTATTCATCCCGGATTAAGGAGGTTGGCCTGCACCCCGTACCCATTTCTGATTAGGTTTGTGGGTCTTATCATAGCACCCCATGTGTATTTTTTAAGTCCATAGCTAGGTTAGGAGCTCTTTGAACATTAGTGCATGTCTATTAATTAGAGCATAATTTAAACTTTGAAAAATATTAAATATATATAATAAGATACCAATCATACAGTAGAATTTCCTCATATCACAAATGAAAATATCACAAGAGACTTGTGTTTGATACTACTGTATATAGGTTCACAGAGAGGCTTATGATATACATATAATGTATTAATGATGGAGAAGGTGGTTGTGAACTGTGCACAACGTGTCGCCAATTGACCTGAGAGGATGAGGTTATCCATGACACATCATCAATCGAGCCATATTAGGAAAGGGTTTCCGACACATTATCATTCAATTAGATCCAATTAAAAAAATGGAATATATCAATATTGTAAATATAGTAGATATTGAAATAGGAAAAATATGTTCCATAATTTTGGTAATTATGAAATTTTGAGAAATATTTTTCTCACAAGACCATTCATATTCATTGTAATTCATATCAAAATTAATATTTCTCTACATATATGTAACCACTTCAATCCATTCCGTTATAGTCAAGACTTTAGACAAAAATGGACAAATTAAAATTTCAAATTTATTGGAATAAAATCACAAGCAGTAAAAGATCGCCGAAGAAGAAATTCGTGAAGAGATCTTACGGAATCGAGCGGCTCACGATCTTATTTTAATTTCATTTATAGAACCTCTCGAATATATATATATATATATATATATAACAGCATTATCAAATACTGCCTGAATTTTCTTTTAGGAGATAAAATCTCATGGGAATCGGACCGTCTTGTCTCTTGACTTGCTTGTCCATTTAGTTTGTTGGTATTTCATATCTCCAAGGTTTCTTCTTCTTCTTCTTCTTCTCATGAACAGTTGATGTCAACACGAGTGGTTGTGAAGACACCATGCGGTCTTAGACTTCGACCCAGCGGCTCGGACTGCTTGCAATCTTCTAAGGTTACGGATGATGATCATCAGAAGTCACTAGTCTCATGTTTTTTCTTTATAAGTTTCATATAATTCCAAGTAATGCCAATAATGCTTGAAAATTCAAACACGAGAAATTCTAAAAGCAGGAGGAGGATTGCAGGGGACGTGAGAGACCCACGAGAATTCGTCCTCTAGGAAATTTAAGATAAGGACATTTAAGATACACAAAAGATCGTGAGAGGAAGAAGAAAACATACGAAGAGTTATATATACTTATGAATATCGAGTCTATAATATCTCTCAAGTTCTTGGTTGATGAGGAATGGCTGGTGTGCCAAAGCCCGTTTCTTTGCTAGAGTGAAGGGGGTGATGAAATGAGCATACGATCCACACAGGTCATATAACAGATAAAACCATAGTTTTGAAAACCGGACCGGGCCGGCCGGTTCGACTAGGAACCGGCCACTCACCCGGTCCGGTTCTCACAAAAAATCCAATTATAATTTAAATGAGGTCAAATCGAATTGAACCGGCCGGTTCTCACTCGAACCAATAAATCTAATTGAACCGATGAGAAAACCGGCCAATTTAAAAATAAAAATATATTATAATATACTTATTTTATTTTACTATACTTATATTTATATTTTATGTTAAATTTGGAACTAATATTATAACTATATTAATGATTTTGATTATAAATCATAATTAAATCATAATATTATATCAATTTATTGGAATATTATATTATTAATATCATTTATTAAACATGCGGTTCAACCCATTGAACCCCCGGTCCGACCCATGAACCCATGAATCCATACTTTGACCGGTTCCCGGCCCGGTCCGGTTTTAAAAATTATGGATAAAACCCACTGAAAACACCTCATGATGAGACTGACCCTCTTTCACATAATTCAATCACTGGACGTGTATGGTAGTAGGGATTCTGTCACAGGGGTCGGAACTCACCCAAATTTTTCCGTTCCTACGATGGTGCTGAGCAGTGTCCCGTACACTCTCAGCCAACCCAAACACGCACAGCGAAATAGCTTGGCGAGGTTTAGCAATCAAGGATCGGGATCAAGCAATGCAAGGTAAGGGAAATCCCACTTGTATTCACAAAACTCGAAATTACAAGAACACGCAAAACCCTTACACGACCTTGCACGGTCACGCCCAAGTATATGCCTCGTGTCTCCGACACTTGCACTCCTCACTTGGACGGGTGAACTTCGCTCCAGGAGTTCACACTTGGCTTTGAGAGAACTGGTCACAATACCGCCGACCTTCCTTTGCTCGACCTTCTGTGATGGAGTGTTTCCTCTTAACTCTCTCCAGTTGCTCTCCTCGACCTTGAGACCCGAGGGCTATTTATCCTTGTAGGTGGCAACCGCTGTCCCTAGTTTCTAGGAGACACCTCAGCTTCCATAACCACCCTTATCCCTTATTCTTAGGGACTGCAGTTGGATAAGGCTGACTGCTTGCCAGCACAGTCCTCGGTCAGCACCTTGACTGAGACTCCATCGTTCCACGACCGGAGTATATTGGGCCTGACTGAGTGCCACCCGCACTCAGTTTGGTCATGGGCACCGCGCCCTTGCCTTGGATCAGTTGCTGATAGCATGGAACATTGGCGTTGCTCGACCGTGAGTGACTTCCCTAGCGAGTCTTCGGGAGCAGCCATGCGCCCGTGGCCTGCCAGCTTGCCCTCCACCTTGCTCGCCCGGGAGCAAGTCTCTCGGTAGGATAAGGCTTCCAAGTCATCCTTGACCGAGTCTTGCGGGAGGATGAGGCTTCCAAGTCATCCTTGACCGAGTCTTGCGGGAGGATAAGGCTTCCAAGTCGTCCTTGACCGAGCCTTGCGGTTGGATAGGAATTCCAGCTCATCCCTTCCCGCATAGCCTGGCAACTCGCCCTATATATAGTTTGGCATCTCGCCCTTTCGTTCCAACTGATCGTTTAGCAGTCTTCCCTCGATCCTTTCTCTAGCTGCCATGCCATCGAGGATCCACCTGGCAGCCATGTTCGTGTCCGAGCATCAAGGGGCTAACAGATTCCATTGTGCTCAGCTAGAAGAAGATTTCAAAAACCTAGAATTATCAGAATAAGCACAATGGTAGATGTTTTCTCTACTTTTTCATTTCAAATGGAGAATTTTAGCCTTCAAAAATTGACCCAAGAATCTGTCATAAGGCTTGCATTTGAAACTTCCAAGTTGAGGTATATTCCTTTTGTATAATTAACAGAGCAGCAGTTCATTCCGACGACCCCTTCATCATTGCAGGCTGTTCCTTCAAGAGCTTCAGGGCCTGTTCCGGAGTAGTTTTGTGGCCTGTGGGTGGTCTCCATTAATCAGCGGTTCCCGGGACCTGAAAGGGAGATTTCAAATTGCACAGTGAAGTTCAAGCGTTATCTTATTGGGAAGCTGCACTCTCCTTTCAGAGTAAGTGCATTCACCGACTCAGCCTTAGACTTGACCACCTGTGTTGGATCAAAAGTTCCATTCTAACACAACACTTCAAAAATCGATCTGATACTAATCTTTTTCCTGAGATATCACCGATTTTGGTACATTCGCTTCAGTTGAAAAGGTGTTATGAAATCGATTCTATTTATGAAAGAAAGAATCGGCTCTCATGTCAAGGGCACTTGTTCATCTCCTTTGAATAGCTATCAACGGAGCTATTGCTGTTCTCAACCAGACTATATGCAGGCACCTTCCATTTCCATTTTTCCTTCATCACCTTCCTAACATTCTCAACCCCTTTCCACTCTCCACCTGCAGCATAAATATTAGACAGCGTAACAAAACCACCGGGTCTCTTCATTTCCAGCCTCTCATTAACATCCTTGCCCATTAACTCCGCCAGATCCCTCCTATCGTGAAAAATGCATCCATTAAAGAAAGCTCCAAGTATTGACTCGGTCACGTCTAAGGACATCTCCTTCACCAACTTATATGCCTCAATCATCCAGCCAGAACGGCATAGAAGATCAACAACACAGGCATAATGTTCTCTCTGGAGCTTAATATCACCGAATTCTGTCTCACAGACTGAAAGATCTGAACACCCTTCTCGACTAAGCCTCCGTGACTGCAAGCAGAGAGAACACTGACAAAGGTAACTCCATTCAGCGGCAAAGCTTCTTCTATCATCGTCTCAAAATGTTGCAACGACTCATTAACCATCCCGTGCTTCCATAACATCCGATCATAGCATTCCAGCTGGCAACATTCTTTGCGGGGGCCCCAAAGGCAAATTCCTTCTTCGCATTTTCAACATTACCACATTTTGAGTACATGTCGATAAGAGCGCTAGCAACATAGACATTCCAATCAAGACCTAACCTGTATATCAACCCATGAATTTCTCTCCCTTTCTGAATTGCACCCATCAATCCACAGGCAGGAAGCAGAACCGTGACAGTAACTTGATTGGGCTTGGCTCTTGATGCCAACATGTCTCCAAGCAACCTAAGGGCTTCCTCTGCTTGGTGGCTTTGGACGAACCTAGAAATCAAAGCATTCCAAGTGACCAAATCAGGAAGCAGACCCTCATTTTTCATCCTCGTAAATATTGACATTGCCCCAGCTCTGTCTCCCATTCGTGCACAGCCAGCTATCATAGCATTCCAGGTGAATTCATTTGCTTCTAGACCTTCCAACTTCATCCTCTCGAACAGTATGAGCCCCTCCTCGATCTTGCCCTTGTTGCAGTACCCACAAATCATTGCCATAGCTCTGACTCCCATTCGTGCACAGCTAGCTATCATAGCATTCCAGGTGAATGCATTTGGTTCTAGACCTTCCAACTTCATCCTCTCGAACAGCATGAGCCCCTCCTTGATCTTGCCCGTGTTGCAGTACCCACAAATCATTGCAGTCCATGAGATGACATCTCTTTAAGGCATAGAACTGAACACCCTCTGCGCATACTCAAATCTTGCACACTTACAGTACATATCAATCAACGCATTAGCCACGGACAAATCACCCTCAAGACACATCTTGAACGCCATGCTGTGAACTTCTTTCCCCTTGTTCACGTCCATCAACCGAATGCATGCCATGAACACACTCCGGAACGTGAACTTATTAGAGGCTCTTCCCAGCTTGTGCATCATAGGAAAGTACATGAATGCGTCCGTGTAGTACCCATCTGTTATGGTCAATTTAGTTGAGGGTTCGATCTGTAAATAAAGATAAAAGAAAAGGAGGCTTTTTATAACATGTGAAGAAAAGGAGGGAGTTTATTGTAAACTGCTGGTTCTTGGCCTTTGAAGCCGCTGCGGGAATTAAAACTCTGTAACATAACCCATTGAGGGTTAGGAGTATGAAGGAATGAATGAACAGTTTTCCTCTCCTCTTTGTGCTGCTTTCTTCTTTCTCGACCCCTCCTCTTCCCATTCTTGATTCTTCTTCTTCTCTCGTAAATCAGCCTAGATTCTCTTCTTGAGGCTGAATTGTTGATTTGGTCCATAATATTGGTATCAGAGCCACGTTCCTTGGACCAGTAGCGAAATGAAGAACACCGATGAGCAAGTTGAGATGGGAGTTGCTCGAACAGCAAGGATCCACAACGAGGATCACCTCACAGTCATTGAACTCAAGGAAAGTTGGGGATATGATATGACAATCCCTAGAGCTTTTGCTGCCGAAAGTTTACAACAAATAGGTGATCTTAAAGAATCCATACATTTCTTTGAATTTTTTTCGGGTGGTATAGACCTGTGTGACCTTCAAGAAGTCGATTGGTTCTTGAATGGCTTGAAATCGGAGATTGAGGAGTCTGTTTATTGGTTTGAACCCCAAACCTTACGAGAGGCTTATGCCTTTGCTCGACTCAAGGACATGACTCTGCATAGGAGTGACACACACTCAAGCCCTTCCAACAATGACTACAAAGATGAAGAGGATTGTATTTTAGTCATTGGAGGCCAAATAGAGGTTGACAAGGAAAATGCCCAAGATGATGATTGTATTTCAGACATTAAAAGCCAGATGGAAGACCAACCAATAGAGGTTATCTCTAAAACACAGTTACATTTTCCTTTTAAGACCGAAGGCAGGCAACAGCTAGATATGATCAGCTTGAAGAGCCTTGATGAAGAAAGCAAGGTGAAAGTGAGTTCAATCGAAATTTTAGAGCCACCAATTGCTAATGAAAATCTTGTAATTGTTTTTTTAAAGAATGATATTGAGAAAGTGCCACGTGAGGAATTGGAGTTCAATGACAACAATTCCTTGGTTCATGATGATGTAAGACAACTTGCTATTGAAGAGATATTTCCCATGGTTTTCCCAAAGATGTGTGAGACTTTTGACATTTGCTCTCACACTACTCTAAAGGAAGTTGTTACTATTTTAGCCTACTCCAACAATTATCAGAGTTGAGCCACATGGAATGTCAGAGTTATTGCTGATCTGAATACAATTAGTAACATAAGAGAGGTCACTACTTTTGGTGAGAAGCATGTGTTGATCTTTGATCCCAGAGGTAGAGCCAAAACCTTTGATGTCACTCTCCTCACCACTGAAGAGATATCATTTTCCTTGGCCTCCTTGTTTCTGAGTTCTACTGGAAAACGAGGAACGTTTGGAGGGCTAGTAAGGGTTGTAAGAGTTGGAAGTGTTGCAAACAAGAAGACTGAAGCTTATGTCTTAAAAAGAATGTCAAGAGTAGGAAGCCCTGATTTAATGGCACCCCATGGTGATGAAATATGGGAAGGGAGAATTGAGCAGCAAGCTCTTGATGCATTATGCTCAAGGAGATTGGTGAAAGATGCAGCTACAATTCAAAGACAAGGAAATGCTTGTATATTTGAGAAAGAGAACAAGATTACCAACTCCTATGACAAAAATTTTGACCACAAAAAGAAAGCAAATGAATTTTATAGGATGGATCTTGATGCCATGCTAAAGGGCCATATCAACTTCAATACCACTATTGCTCATGCTCAATTCAAGAAGCAGAACATAAACTTGCTCATAAAGTGCACGGAGTCAATTCGGAGGTGTCTAAAGGATGCCAAGATGGATGAGAGCAATATCCAAGCTGTTGTTCTCATTGGTGAATCCACTAAAATTCCCCAAGTGGCAATTTTGGGTGGCGTTATGATCCACGTCGGTGATTGTATGAGGGTGAGGACTCAAGATATTGACCTTCTAGGCAAGTTTGAGCTTTCAAGCACTTCACCAATGCCTAGTGGAGTTCCTCAAAGTGCAATATGCTTAAGCATTGATGCAAATGGAATTCTCAGTGTATGTATCGAAAACCTTTGCAAATCAAGCAGCTAGTTACTTGGAGATGAGCATGCTGACGGTTCCATAAATGCAATTTTGAAAGTATTCTCTCTTGAAATTGGTGGATCAGCTATGGATTCTAGTCATGGTTTTATTGTTGAGCATGGCAAAGATAGTGATGTTGACGTGGGTTTTCATGTGCATAACTATGAAGTGAACTTGGGCAAACAATTCTCCAAGGGAGATCCTCATACCATGATCTGTTTGGATACTGATGCAAAGGATATTCTCAAAGTATCCACTAAGGGCAAAACTACCAGCAAGAAGAACAAGATGGCCATATCAAATAACAATGATTTTATCCATGAAAAGGAGAATTTACTGTTTGCTCTTTCCTTAAAAGTAGTAGAGTTAAATCTCACTCTGCTCACTTCTCTCTCGAATTCATGCAACGGTCACTCAATTGCAAGGTGCACTGGGCCATCAATTTCCCTGCTGATCCTACATCCTGTTCAAAGAAACCTTGGGGACAAGGTTTCTTAAAGGGGGGGAATTTTTATGGTCAATTTAGTTGAGGGGTCGATCTGTAAATAAAGACAAAAGAAAGGGGGCTTTCATGTAACAAGTGAAGAAATTGAGGAAGTTCATTGTAAACCTCTAGTTCTTAGCCTTCGAAGCCGCTGCGGGGATTAAAACTCTATAACAGAACCCATTGAGGGTTAGGCGTACGAAGGAATGAATGAACAGTTTTCCTCTCCTCTCTATGCCGCCTTCTTCTTTCTCGACCCCTCCTCTTCTTCTTCTTAATTCTTCTTCTTCTCCTCTGAAACAATCTCGATTCTCTTCTTGTGGCTGAATTGTTGATTTGGTCCATAACACCATCAACTACAGAAGCAAGAACCATCCAATTCACCGCGAAAACATTCAGCTCGGAAATTCCATCGAACACTTTCCATGCAGAGGTCCAGTCCCCGTAACATGCGTCGAGTCCCACGAGACTCGCACCCAGAGACATGCGACTCGAGTCTATCCCGGTGGTCAGCAAGAAAGCATGAAGTTGCTTCACCGGAGACAAGGCCTTGGCTTTCAGGCATTTTTGCAGCAGCAGAGCTCGATGTAGGTCTACGGGCAGCCTGTTTCCTATGCACATCAACCTTTGTACTTCTTCAACCGTTAGCTTATGAAGCCGTTGCCATATTTCGTGAACATGAAGCTGCTGTGACTTTCGAGTAAGTCAACCAGAGAGCTCGAGCCAGAGTTCGACCCAGCCTGGAGAGAAGAAGTGTTCACTGCCTCCGAGGGGTGCTGTTGCTATTTTGTAAAAAGATCAAGGATGCAATTGCATAGAAAAAAACTAGTTTCTGCAGAGACCGGACATTTGCATAATTCATATATATTATCGAAGCTAGATTTATTAGCTTCCTCGATGCATTATTTTTTTTCTATAGAAATTATCTATTATTTATAAATTTAATAAATATAAAAAAATTATTCATAAAATTTACTTTTATTGGAATTCTAGAGTATAGGGTGAAGGATTATGTCACTTACTACATGCATTTAAATTTAAGTAGATGTACGATAATTCATATTACTGAAAAAAAAGAACATAATACATGACGCACATGGATTCTAAGGGAAACTTAATTAGATAGAACTGATATACGAAGCTGGCTCTGGCGGAATGGAAACCTCTATAGCCCCATCGAGCATTTGGGCTACTTTCTTCATCGGAGGCCTCAGAGATGGGTCTTCCTGAATGCACCACATTGCTATCATCACAAATCTTCGCACCCTCTTCACGTCTCTCAGCGCCTCCTCATCGCCTTTTACGATTAGGTCGAGCCTGCCTCCGTGATAGCAGTCATAAACCCAGTCAGAAAGTATCATCCGGGCCTCATCGCCCAGTTCGAACTCGCAGCTTTTCCTACAACAGATTAGCTCCAGCAGAAGAATCCCGAAGCTGTACACGTCGACTTTCACAGATACCGGCATGTTTCTAAACCATTCTGGAGCTAAATATCCCTTCGTCCCCCGGATTGCGGTCACAGTTTGTGTTTGGTTACCAATGAGAGGCTTCGCCAGCGCGAAATCACAAATCTTGGCTATGAGGGACTCGTCGAGGAGGATGTTCTGCGGTTTGATATCGCAGTGGATGATCTGCTTGTTGCACTCTTCGTGGAGGTACAAGAGGCCCCTAGCGACCCCGCAAGCTATCTCGATCCTCTTGAACCAGCTTGGCCTCGGACCTCCGAACAGAAAATCTGCTAGTGAACCGTTCGGCATGAACTCGTATACCAAGAGGCGGTGCTGCCCCTCATTGCAGAACCCGATAAATTCGACAAGGTTTTTGTGATTGGTTCTCCCAATCGTGTCCACTTCGGTCTTGAACTCTCTTTCGCCGTCAGAGGTAATTTTTTCCAGCACTTTGACTGCAACGACGCCTCTCTCGCAGGATGGGAGAACTCCTTTATAAACTGCCCCAAAAGCTCCCTTGCCCAGCTCTTCTTTGAACCCGCCAGTTGCTTCCTGGAGCTCCTTGTATGTAAAGCTCCGCATGCCAGTGAAACCATTCATCGAATATGATTGTAGAGTTCTGGATTGTTGTGCACGATTATATTGAAACCAAACCAGGAAGATTGAGAGAAGTAGGATCAGGTTCAACGCTGCGGAGCTACTCAGAAATGTTGATCCTATGATAATTACGGTCCTGTTATTGTTTGTCTTTGCGCCCCCGAATGGGTCTTTTGAAGTAGAGTTATCGATCCTCTTCTTGATGAGAGCTACCCTTCCAACGCTTGAACCGACCATCCCGTTAGAGAGAGGCATCCTCTTCTTCCAACACTCGCCATTTCGAAATATGGCAACATCACAGAAGCAATCATTCAAACAAGCTTGCCTGCAGAAGTCTTCGTTTGTATTATTGTAATGTTCATAGTCTGATAGAGGCCAATCGGCATTGGTCATCCGGTGGAATGTGAATAATTCCGTTTCCAGCATACCTGAAGATGGAAAACAGTTAAAAAGGTTCTATAACTATCATGAATTTCAAAAACCTCATTTATGTAGTCCTCTTGCGTATTTGATAGGATCTGATTTTATTTTGCACGAGATAGTTGTAATTACATAGACTTACCTTCCTCGCAACTTTGAGGTAGAAAGTCCCGCTTGCATCCATTCATATCATTTGATGGATCAAGGAAGCTATACCCGTCTGGGCATTTACATCTTGGCTTCTGGTCATCTTCGAGGATACAGTAGCTGTTATACCCACATGCTCCACCACTAACAGATTGCTGCATAGCCAGGCAGATGTCTGGTGGGACTGGGGAAGAAATCATGGACCAAGCCATGGGCCTCCCTGAACGCAAGCTCGCATTTCTCGGGTAAACGTACTGCCTGAATACTCCATCATACTCAATGATTGCTCTCTGGAAAAAATTCTCGCCCTGGACAGTCTCTGACATTACAGGACTAATCACAGATCCGTTCGTTACTGTGACATAGATCTGGCCGGACCGGTTGAAAATCACCTGATGGCCACTGTCGATGGTTCTAGTGGACCAATATGCATTAGACACATCGAAGACCGGGAGATGAGTTAACATGACAAGGTTCCCGTCAAACTGCATGTTAAACTCGAATCTCCCAGTTGAGTAGTTTGTGTCAGAGTATCGGGAGACAAGTTTGATGTTTCGATCTAACTCCTGTGTAGGAACGATTGTATCAGTGGGATATTTGAAAGACTCCCACAAGTTGGAGCCTCTTTCATCCACCAGGACAAAATTACCATTGTCTAGCATGGAAGCATGGGAAACTCCAGTACGCACGGGAGCCCAGGCCTCTTGCCCATTCGGATCTTTGAGAACAAAACCGCCTCCCTGGATCAGCTCGACTCTGGACCCTTCACGAGATAAATTGGCCCCATTCGCGGACCAGATGACTGTTTTCTCCGGTATCTTGTCGAACCATATGGCTAAGAGGAAGCCATCTCTCCCGATCTTCCAGAATCCAAGAGCAAAGTCTCCGGATGGTGATCTCCACAAGGCGTTCTGGTCACCTGCTCTAAGAGATCCCGAGGTTATGTTTTTCTGAGCTTGGGCTAATTTGAAGAGTGGAAGAAGAAGAAGCAGCAAAATCGCATGGGTAGCAGCAGAAGCCATGGGATGGGAAGAGCAAGTGCTTCTTGCTTCAAGGACGGGCTCAAACTGGAAGAGATAAATGGTGGCTTCTGCAAGTCTGTGTGGGACCGGTAGAGGCTGATATTTCTTCCACTGACTCCTGCAAGTCTTTAGCATGTGGAACCCTCAAAATTGAATAATTCCTGTCCAAGTAGTCCTCCCATAGGAAAACTAGAATTTATCATAAATTCTTCCCAACTGCCCGATGGCATCAGTGTTAGTAGGGCCAATCTGTTGGAAATAAAACGCGTCCTATATTTGTAATCCTAACTTACATGGAGAAGCAACATGGACGAAGATATGGCACTTTTGCCTTATTCTTCTCGTTCCACGGTTTTCACCGGGTCGGGAAATCTGTGAGATTAATTGGGAACCACTATCGTAGACTTCTAATTTCTCAGTTCCCCGTCAGATGGTATTATTGATCGAGTCTTATGTCCATGGCCCGTGATGCAAACGTTAATTGGACAAGGTTGGAATAGTCCTTGTCAAGCACATGCGTCAAGTTCAGCTCCAGGTCCCACTGGGTAACACAGCCATTAATTCATTCATAGATCACCTATGAATCATACGCAAATTAAGACAGCTGGAGAGAACTAAAGCGTCGTGCCCTGAAAGGGTGATCAAGTTCCGTAGCCCTTTGCAGCTTCAGAAAAGTTGAAGCGTGTCGGATTTAGGAACGGAACCTGACCGACTTACTGAATTTTAATTATGTGGAAGGAATTGACGAAGTTTGTTAAGAAAATTGTCCTTAGAAAGATTGAGTGAGGATGTGTTCATGACCGGCAATACAACGTTGATCGATTCAAACCCTTTATCCTTCGGCGGCATGAAATTTGCCAGGATCACTTCCATGGTTGTCATTTCATGCTATATTAAACAAACAAAGAAAAACTTGAGTATGAAAGCTTTATCTTTTGCAATAATTGTTCTGATTTGGATTACTCGACTTGCCTCAGAGATTAAAAGCTCAGTTCATGGCTGGAATATACCACGATTGTTTCAGAGGAGATTTGATATATATGTACATATACATACGTATATATCAGTTTACCTGACATTCAATTAAAGAATCCGATGAATAAATGTCAGCAAACTACAACTTCCTGTTATAATCGCATATTACCGTATAATGAATTAAGAAATACGAAGAAATAAAGAAAACGAGAGATATTAGAACATCAAATCTTGCGCTATCCCTTTCCCTTCACTGCTCCTCTCCTCAGGCACCTCTCATTTTCTCCACTCACTCTCTCTCTCTCTGTCCTCGTCTGGAAAAGACAGAAGAGGCCAGAAATAAAACAGGAGAGGAAGGGATTTATACGTGGGGTTATGAGGCGGAGAAAGAAGAAAGATAAATAATAATAACAATATTAATGACGCGATGTTCTCCTATTGACTTTTCAAGTCTCTACCTTTACGACTTTTCTTTCCCCCGTGAGAGCCCCTTTTTCTATACGAACGTACATCTGCTCGTCTCTCTTGTGTGGGGTTCATGTGAAGCCACGAAGCAGCTCCATGCGATTTCCATTTCTCACGCTAGATTTAAACCTTCTCTTAGGATCTTGACATTTTCTCGATGGTGAAGCCACGGTGCAAGTTTCCATGTTCATGTGTCGATATGTTCAAGCATGGGTGTGAGCCCACGGGCTTGGGCCCGAGGAGAGCCCGCCCATTTAGCTGGCCCGTCTGTCCCCCGGCCCTATTTTCCTCCTTCCTTCTTCCTTCCTCCCTCATTTCGCGATTTTTCCTTCCCCCCGACTTTCTCCCCCTGCTGAGAGAGAGAAGAGAGAAATTAGGGTTTTGCTAGGGTTCGATTTCCTCCGATCCGTCCCCGTTTCCATTCCATCCGCCATTGCAGGAGGCAATCGAGCCTAGAGGAGAGGGCCTTCTGCGGACAAGCCTCGGTTTCTAGACTCCATTGCTCTACTGACGACTTCGGGCGTTGAGGTGAGAATCTCGGTTACTCGAACCCTCCTTAGGTTGTTGCTGAGTTGCTGTCTGGGAATCGTTATGGCTGAGATCTATGTGTTATTGCTGGAAGTTTGAGTTTCTATAGCTGTTAGGGTTCAAGTTGAAGCTAGCTGAAAAGTGTAGCGGGTGTGCTGCCAGTGTGATGGTTCGTTTTCTGTCGACGGGCTCGCTGTTTTTCCTGTGTTGCTGAAGTAGATGCTGGTGAGGGGGAGAAGGAACCACCACTGGGTGAGACGAAACGGAGTAACCCTTCTCCTTAGATCAGTCGGTGGAACAGCCCTAAACCCTCTCAAATCCTTAGAAGTTTTCCTTAACTCACTAGAATACCTTTTTACTTGAATATGGTAGGTGAAGATAAATTACTGACGTGGTTGTATATATTGATCTCCTTGTGAGTGATATGATAGGTGCTGAAGAGAACCGGGATCAACACCTAGAGGATCCTGCCTTGTGATTGATCGACTCAGGGGTTGTGAGTACATTCTTCCATTGTGGAATGATCTGTTCGTGTTTTGGTTTATAGCAGTTATGATCGAGAATTGAGTAGCTGATAGATATCTGCGTGATATCGGTAGTGGGCATGCATTCATTCATTCATCTTGCATATTGCTTGTGCTTGTGTATAACCATGGTGACCGCTAAGCCGGCAGAATAGAAATGGGCCTTACTGATATACCGCGGGTTCCCGGCGGGATATAAGCATGGGACATGAGTGACACTGGCTCTGTGACCCCAGTGGAATATGTGAGTTGACTTCCACGGACCCTGTCATGAAAAACAAAGACCAGAGAGGAGAGGAAAGAAAAAGAGAGAGACTTGAGGATGACGGGTCTACTCTTACCGCCAGAGGTTAATAGGCGGCCCCCGCGTGCGTGCGAAGGGAAGGGGCACGGGAAGTAGAATGCTAGGAAATGATTGAGGTGCGGGGTCGCGGTACTGTTTTGGGGGGAGCTGTAGTAACGGTACCGCCATAACTCTGTCGCAGAGGTAATGCGACCCCATGGTTATTGTTTGACATGCTTGTTACATGCATTGCATTAGGAGGGTCGTGTGAAGTTGGCCAAGTTGCCAACGACCCCATGTCCATGGTAGATAAATCGTATGAGTTGATACGGTCGTGTAAGGATATAGGTGAGCCACATGTTATTCCACTCTGGAATTTTGTATTCACTGAGTTGCAGCTCACACTCTCTGCAAATTGTTTTTTTTTACAGATAGGGAGGACACTCAGCTGTGTGGAGCCGCCCAGATAGATTCGGGGATCAACTAGGATAAGTTTATTTTGATAGGGTATGTATAGAAGTCTTGTATAGTGTGGTTTCATATCACGACCTGAATCTCTGGTGGTCGGAAAACTGTTGTTTTGGAATTGGTTGTGGATGGATGTGGCTGGGTTTGGCAGGTTGAGCTGAGTTATAACAGGTTTTGCGTTTCTGGTTAGTCCTAAATACAGGGGAAACTCTGCCGGATTTTCAGGTCGTGACAATTTTTGGTATCAGAGCCTAAGTTATGAGATTCTGTAGACTCTAAATAGCTGGTTGATCCCCACATGACTTTTAGGATAGGTTAGGAATCTCACGGCTGAGTTATTACTAACTACTTAGTGATTTATATGCCTAAGTTGCTCATGTTGATAGGATGCAAATTAGATATGAGGCCCAGACGCACCCGTCGTGTGCCACGAAGGTATCAGACTGAAAATGTAGTTGGTCAGGAGACACCTCAGGCCCCAGATGAAGGGCAACATTCTCACACAATTTCCCAAGGAACTCCTAGAGAGCATGCTGAGAGAGACACTCACATCCGAGATACTCTAGATACAGTTGCACGCATGATGGAACAACAGACACGGCTTATGGAGCAATAGGCGATTCTGGTTCAGCAACAGATGACAGTACAAGCTCACTCTACCGAGCAGCAGCACCGCGTACCATATGAAGCCTTTAAGAAGTTGGGACCTCCATCTTTCTCAGGGACTGTGGACCCTATAGAGGCAGAGAATTGGGTTGCTGATATGGAGAAGATCTTTTCAGTGATGGATGTCACCGACACACAACAAGTTATTCTTGCCACCTTCATGCTGACAGGGGATGCTCGATACTGGTGGGAGGCCACTCAAAGACGACTTGACCCAGCTCCGACAGCTGATGTTACTTGGCCCCAGTTCACACAAGTGTTCTTCGACAAGTACTTCCCAATCTCATACCGACGGGCAAAGGAGGGGGAATTTCTGAGTCTGAAACAGGGAGACATGTCCGTTGCTGAGTATGAGATGAGATTCACTTCCTTGTCGCGGTTTGCCTCAACATTGGTCAATGATGAAGTCTCTAGATGCAACCGTTTCCTGGAAGGACTCAACATTGATTTGAGATCTCGACTTTCCATCCTTGAACTTTCAAGATTTTCTGAGCTGTACAACAAGGCTCTCATAGCTGAACAAGGCTTGCAGGATGAGGCTATGGAAAGGGGGCAGCACAAGAAGACCCGATATGCTTCTAGTCCGGAAGGATCTTCCAGGACGTCCAAGAGGGGTGGACTTGCTTCCAGTTCGGCTAAGGGCAAGTCTGTCTATCAGTCAAGTTCAACATCAACCGACCGTTCCAGGACAGTGCCTTGCCGGGAATGTGGTCAACCACACATGGGTGAATGCCGAGCGGGATCCATGGGGTGCTTCCATTGTGGCCAAGTGGGTCACATGAAGAGAAATTGTCCCTTGCTAAGTGCGAGAGAAGTGACCTGCTACCGTTGTGGATTGAAGGGGCATGTGCAACGGCAGTGCAGGCAAGGAGACTCGTTGGTTGGGAGCATCACTAGAGGGAGTGGGATTCGAGGGAGACCCTTTGTGGGTAGAGGACGAGGACTGGCCAGTGGGACCAGAAGTTTCCATTGAATCGGGTGCAAGCATAGCTGGTCAGCCCAACCCTCGCGTGAGACAGACCGATGGACCTATGACACAAGGGAGAGTCTTCACATTAACGAGACGGGATGCCAATGCCACTCCTGCGGTAGTAACAGGTACTTTAACCTTGTTTGATAGACCAGCACAAGTGCTTATAGATCCAGGGTCTACTCATTCATTCATATCAATAACATATGCTAGCCATGCTACGGTGCCCCAAGAATTTCTAGTTCACCCAATGTCCATAGCAATACCTACGGGGGAGAGTGTCGCAGTCTATACCGTATATAGAGGGTGCCTTATACAGTTGGGGGATAGATAGATGATAGCTGACTTGATACCTATGGGTATTCAAGATTTTGATGTGATATTGGGTATGGACTGGCTTTCCTCTTATTTTGCCACAGTCGATTGCCATAGGAAGGAAGTGATATTTAGAATACCGGACGAGCCTGAGTTTAAATGGTGCGGGGAACAGAAGAGTATTCCATTCAGTTTCATATCATGCCTTAAAGGCCTCCAAACTGTTGAGGAAGGGATGCGAAGGGTATATGGCATATGTGGTAGCCACAAGGGTAGAGTCCCCAAGTATCAATGAAGTTCCAGTGGTTTGCGAATTCCAAGATGTTTTTCCAGAAGATTTACCCGGATTGCCACCAGACAGAGAGATTGAGTTCACTGTTGAATTGGAACCTGGCACCACACCGATCTCTGTTGCACCTTATCGCATGGCTCCACTAGAGCTCAGGGAATTGAAGGATCAGTTACAAGAACTCCTGGAGAAGGGATTCATCAGGCCTAGTGTATCACCTTGGGGTGCTCCAGTGCTATTTGTGAAGAAGAAAGATGGTACCTTACGATTGTGTGTGGACTATCGACAGCTGAATCGGGCCACAGTGCGCAACAAGTATCCATTACCTCGAATAGATGATTTGTTTGACCAGCTCCAGGGTGCTAGTGTGTTTTCAAAGATTGATCTTCGTTCAGGGTATCATCAGCTGAAGATAAGGGAGTCAGACGTGTTGAAGACTGCTTTCCGCACTCGGTATGGACATTATGAGTTCCTTGTCATGCCTTTTGGATTAACAAACGCCCCTGCAGTCTTTATGGATTTGATGAACAGGGTATTTCAACCTTATCTTGACAAGTTTGTGGTAGTTTTTATCGATGATATCCTGGTATATTCGAGGGATAGGAGCGAGCATGAACAGCATTTAAGGGTAATATTGCAGACATTGAGGGAGAAGCAACTTTATGCAAAGTTCAGCAAATGTCGGTTTTGGTTAGACCAAGTAGAATTCCTTGGACATGTGATCACAGGTGAAGGTGTGTCAGTAGACCAGTCGAAGATTGAAGCTGTTTTAAGCTGGGAACAACCGAAGAATGCAACAGAAGTACGAAGTTTCTTGGGCTTAGCGGGTTATTATCGGAGATTTGTTGCAGAATTTTCTCTTATTGCCGCATCTCTAACCAAGCTGACACGGAAGAACCAGAAGTTTGAATGGACAGACGCTTGTGAACAGAGCTTCCAAGAGTTGAAACGCCGATTGACTACTGCCCCAGTCCTTGTCATTCCCTCCCCAAATGAAGGGTTCGTGATTTACAGCGATGCATCTCACCAGGGGTTAGGCTGCGTGCTAATGCAACAAGGCAAGGTGGTGGCGTATGCTTCTCGTCAACTCCGCACTCATGAGAAAAACTATCCTACACATGACTTAGAGTTAGCTGCAGTGGTATTTGCCTTGAAGTTATGGAGACACTACTTGTATGGAGTGAAGTGCGAAATCTACACAGACCACAAGAGTTTGAAGTACCTATTCTCGCAGAAGGAGCTTAATCTGAGACAAAGGTGATGGTTAGAGTTGATCAAGGACTATGATTGTACAATCCATTATCATCCAGGGAAGGCGAATGTAGTGGCAGATGCTTTGAGTCGAAAGTCCTCCTCGGCCCCAGCAAGTCTTTACAGTATTCAAGATACATTGTTCAATGAGTTGAGGTCCATGAGAGCCAACCTGCAGGTAACCACTACTGGATCATTAATGGCAATGTATGAGGTGAAACCAATTCTTATGGATCAGATTCGAGATGCCCAACAAATGGATTCGTTCTTGACAACGGTGAGACAGGAAGTGATGGAAGGGAAGAGAGCTGAGTTTGAGGTGAACAAGGATGGCATAGTGATGTTTAAGAACCGAACCTACATTCCAGACAATGATGAGCTCAAGAAGGAGATTCTCACAGAGGCGCATAACTCACCCTATGCCATGCATCCAGGCAGCACGAAGATGTATCACGGCCTGAAAGGGAACTATTGGTGGAATGGTATGAAGAAAGATGTAGCTGAATTTGTGGCTAAATGCCTAACTTGCCAACAGGTGAAGGCCGAGCATCAACGTCCCTCAGGTTTACTGCAGCCGTTGCCCATTCCTGAGTGGAAATGGGAAAAGATTACCATGGATTTCGTGTCTGGACTTCCTCGAACTCAGAAAGGGTATGATTCTATTTGGGTGATAGTGGATAGGTTGACAAAGTCTGCCCATTTCTTACCTGCAAGGTCCACATTTGGAGCGGATAGGTTGGCAAAATTGTTTATTAACGAAATTGTCAGGTTGCACGGAGTCCCGGTATCCATTGTATCAGATAGAGGTTCCTACTTCACATCCAAATATTGGGACAGTTTCATGAGAACAATGGGTGTGAGATTGAATTTTTCTACTGCATTTCACCCAGAGACGGATGGACAATCAGAACAGACCATACAGACACTAGAGGACATGTTGAGGGCTTGCGTTATAGACTTTTCAGGTAGCTGGGATGAACACTTACCACTCATAGAGTTTGCCTACAACAATAGTTATCACTCCAGTATTGGAATGGCACCGTATGAATCACTGTATGGAAGGGCCTATCGAACTCCGGTGTGCTGGAATGAGGTTGGGGAACGAAAATTGATTGGGCCAGAGATTGTGGATGTGACCACGGACAAGGTGAAGGTTATAAGGGAAAGATTAAGGACCGCCCAAGATCGACAGAAGAGTTATGCAGACAAGCGGAGGAAGGATTTAGAATTCCAAGTAGGTGATTTTGTTTTCTTGAAGGTATCTCCTTGGAAAGGTATCATGCGATTTGGTAGGAAAGGCAAGCTCAGCCCCAGGTACATTGGACCATATGAGATCCTAGAGCGGGTGGGCAAGGTGGCATACCGATTGGCACTACCTCCAGACCTATCTCGCATACACAATGTGTTCCATATCTCCATGTTGCGCAAGTATGTTCACGATCCTTCCCATGTCCTTACTTATCAACCAGTGGGGTTGGACGAACATTTGAAGTATGAGGAAGAACCGGTGGAGATCCTAGATCGGAAGGAACAGGTTCTACGGACCAGACGAGTACCGGCAGTGAAGGTCCGGTGGAGGAACCAGTCAAGGGAGACAGCAACTTGGGAGCCTGAGGAAGCCATGAGGAGCAACTATCCCGACCTTTTCCCTGGCATAGGTGACCGAATTTCGGGGACGAAATTCTGAATTAGTGGGGAGGAATTGTGAGCCCACGGGCTTGGGCCCGAGGAGAGCCCGCCCATTTAGCTGGCCCGTCTGTCCCCCGGCCTTATTTTCCTCCTTCCTTCTTCCTTCCTCCCTCATTTCGCGATTTTTCCTTCCCCCCGACTTTCTCCCCCTGCCGAGAGAGAGAAGAGAGAAATTAGGGTTTTGCTAGGGTTCGATTTCCTCCGATCCGTCCCCGTTTCCATTCCATCCGCCATTGCAGGAGGCAATCGAGCCTAGAGGAGAGGGCCTTCTGCGGACAAGCCTCGGTTTCTAGACTCCATTGCTCTACTGACGACTTCGAGCGTTGAGGTGAGAATCTCGGTTACTCAAACCCTCCTTAGGTTGTTGCTGAGTTGCTGTCTGGGAATCGTTATGGCTGAGATCTATGTGTTATTGCTGGAAGTTTGAGTTTCTATAGCTGTTAGGGTTCAAGTTGAAGCTAGCTGAAAAGTGTAGCGGGTGTGCTGCCAGTGTGATGGTTCGTTTCTGTCGACGGGCTCGCTGTTTTTCCTGTGTTGCTGAAGTAGATGCTGGTGAGGGGGAGAAGGAACCACCACTGGGTGAGACGAAACGGAGTAACCCTTCTCCTTAGATCAGTCGGTGGAACAGCCCTAAACCCTCTCAAATCCTTAGAAGTTTTCCTTAACTCGCTAGAATACCTTTTTACTTGAATATGGTAGGTGAAGATAAATTACTGACGTGGTTGTATATATTGATCTCCTTGTGAGTGATATGATAGGTGCTGAAGAGAACCGGGATCAACACCTAGAGGATCCTGCCTTGTGATTGATCGACTCAAGGGTTGTGAGTACATTCTTCCATTGTGGAATGATCTGTTCGTGTTTTGGTTTATAGTAGTTATGATCGAGAATTAAGTAGCTGATAGATATCTGCGTGATACCGGTAGTGGGCATGCATTCATTCATTCATCTTGCATATTGCTTGTGCTTGTGTATAACCATGGTGACCGCTAAGCCGGCGGAATAGAAATGGGCCTTACTAATATACCGCGGGTTCCCGGCGGGATATAAGCATGGGACATGAGTGACACTGGCTCTGTGACCCCAATGGAATATGTGAGTTGACTTCCCCGGACCCCGTCATGAAAAACAAAGACCAGAGAGGAGAGGAAAGAAAAAGAGAGAGACTTGAGGATGACGGGTCCACTCTTACCGCCAGAGGTTAATAGGCGGCCCCTGCGTGCGTGCGAAGGGAAGGGGCACGGGAAGTAGAATGCTAGGAAATGATTGAGGTGCGGGGTCGCGGTACTGTTTTGGGGAGAGCTGTAGTAACGGTACCGCCATAACTCTGTCGCAGAGGTAATGCGACCCCATGGTTATTGTTTGACATGCTTGTTACATGCATTGCATTAGGAGGGTCGTGTGAAGTTGGCCAAGTTGCCAACGACCCCATGTCCATGGTAGATAAATCGTATGAGTTGATACGGTCGTGTAAGGATATAGGTGAGCCACATGTTATTCCACTCTGGAATTTTGTATTCACTGAGTTGCAGCTCACACTCTCTGCAAATTGTTTTTTTTTTACAGATAGGGAGGACACTCAGCCGTGTGGAGCCGCCCAGATAGATTCGGGGATCAACTAGGATAAGTTTATTTTGATAGGGTATGTATAGAAGTCCTGTATAGTGTGGTTTCATATCACGACCTGAATCTCTGGTGGTTGGAAAACTATTGTTTTGGAATTGGTTGTGGATGGATGTGGCTGGGTTTGGCGGGTTGAGCTGAGTTATAACAAGTTTTGCGTTTCTGGTTAGTCCTAAATACAGGGGAAACTCTGCCGGATTTTCGGGTCGTGACAATGGGAGCCTGAACTTTTTCCCGATCTGCCTCAGAAGGTAAGTGCAGATTGACATGGGTGAGTTGAGACCCGAATGAACTGTTCCTTCCAGTCTCTTACCGTGTGGAGCCCTCGAAAATTAATCGTTATGGCCACCTGTATAATTGGAATTATAAGTTGTTTGTTACATTTATGCCGGCGTTCTTGGTGCGTTCATGCTCCCGGTGTGCGTACATACCCATCGTAAAAAAATGTTGGATCAACCAATGGTACCCAGGTGACAAATGCAACATCTCAACACAAATCTGTTCAGCGCGAAAACATTTGGCTCGGGAATTCCATCGAACAACTTCTGCGCAGAGGTCCGGTCCCCGCAACACGCGGGGAGCCCCACGAGCCTCTCACCCAGAGACATGCAAATCGATTCTATCCCGGTGGTCAGCAAGAAAGCATGAAGTTGCTTCACCGGAGACAAGGCCTTGGCTTTCAGGCATTTTTGCAGTAGCAGAGCTAGATGGAGGTCTACGGGCTGCCTGTTCCCTACGAACATCAACCTCTGCACCGCTTCAACCGTTAGCTTATGAAGCTGCTACCATATTTCGTGAACATGAAGCTGTTGCGACTTTCGAGTAAGTCAACTGGAGAGCTCGAGGCAGAGTTCGACCCAACCTGGACAGTAGAAGCGTCCACCGCTTCCCAGGGGTGCTGCTGCTATTTTGTAAAATGCTCAAGGATGCAATTGCATGGAAAAAAACCAATTTCTGCAGAGATCGGACATTTGCATAATTCGTATATATTATCGAAACTAGATTTATCAGTTTCCTCTATGCATTTTTTTTCTATAGAAATTATCTATTATTTATGAATTTAATAAATATAAAAAAATTATTCATAAAATTTGCTTTTATTGAAATTCTGGGGTATAAGATGAAGGATTATGTCACTTACTACATGCATTTAAATTTAAATAGATGTACGATAATTCAGATTACTGAAAAAGAAGAACATAATATATAACGCATATGAATTCTAAGGAAAACTTAATTAGATAGAACTGATATACGAAGCTGGCTTTGGCGGAATGGAAACCTCTACAGCCCCATCAAGCATTTGGGCTACTTTCTTCATCGGAGGCCTCAAAGATGGGTCTTCCTGAATACACCACATTGCTATCATCACGAATCTTCGCACCCTCTTCACATCTCTTAGCGCCTCCTCATCGCCTTCTACGATTAGGTCGAGCCTACCTTCGTGATAGCAGTCATAAACCCAGTCAGAAAGTATCATCCGTGCCTCATCACCCAGTTCGAACTCGCAACTCTTCCTGCAACAGATTAGCTCCAGCAGAAGAATCCCAAAGCTGTACACGTCGACTTTGACAGAAACCGGCATGTTTCTAAACCATTCTGAAGCTAAATATTCCTTCGTCCCCCGGATTGCGGTCACAGTTCGCGTTTGGTTACCAATGAGAAGCTTCGCCAGCTCGAAATCACAAATCTTGGCTGTGAGGGACTCGTCGAGGAGGATGTTCTGCGGTTTGATATCGCAATGGATGATCTACTTGCGGCACTCCTCGTGGAGGTACAAGAGGCCCCTAGCGACCCCACAAGCTATCTCGATCCTCTTGAACCAGCTTGGCCCCGGACCTCCAAACAGAAAATCTGCCAGCGACCAGTTTGGCATGAACTCGTATACCAAGAGGCGGTGTTGCCCCTCATTGCAGAACCCGATAAATTGGACAAGGTTCTTGTGATTGGTTCTCCCAATCGTGTCCACTTCGGTCTTGAACTCTCTTTCGCCGTCAGAGGTCATTTTTTCCAACACTTTGACTGCAACGACGCCTCTCTCGCTGGACGGGAGAACTCCTTTATAAACCGCCCCAAAAGCTCCCTTGCCCAGCTCTTCTTTGAACCCGCCAGTTGCTTCCTGGAGCTCCTTGTATGTAAAGCTCCGCATGCCAGTGAAACCATTCATCGAATATGATTGCAGAGTTCTGGATTGTTGTGCACGATTATATCGAAACCAAATCAGGAAGGTTAAGAGAAGTAGGATCAGGTTCAACGCTGCAGAGCTGCTCAGAAATGCTGATCCTATGATAATTACGGTCCTGTTATCGTTTGTCTTTGCGCCCCCGAATGGGTCTTTTGAAGTGGAGTTATCGATCCTCGTCTTGATGAGAGCTACCCCTCCAACGCTTGAATCGAACATCCCGTTAGAGAGAGGCATCCTCTTCTTCCAACACTCGCCATTTCGAAATATGGCAACATCACAGAAGCAGTCATTCAAACAAGCTTGCCTGCAGAAGTCTTCGTTTTGATTATTGTAATGTTCATAGTTCAATAGACGCCAGTCGGTGTTGAACATTCGGCGGATTGTGAATAATTCCGTTTCCAGCATACCTGAAGATGGAAAACAGTTAAAAAGGTTCTATAACTATCATGATATTCAAAAACCTCATTCATGTAGTCCTCTTGCGTATTTGATAGGATCTGATTTTATTTTGCACAAGATAGTTGTAATTACATAGACTTACCTTCCTCGCAACTTTGAGGTAGAAAGTCCCGCTTGCATCCGTTCATATCGTTTGACGGATCAAGGAAGCTGTACCCATCTGGGGACCTACATCTTGGCTTCTGGTCACCTTCGAGGGTACAGTAGCTGTTATACCCACACGCTCCACCGCTAACAGTTTGCCGCATTTCCAGGCAAATGTTTTCTGGGACTGGGGAAGAAATCATGGACCAAGCCATGGGCCTCCCTGAATGCAAGCTCGCATTTCTCGGGTAAACGTACTGCCTGAATACTCCATCATACTCAATGATTGCTCTCTGGAAAAAATTCTGGCCCCGGACAGTCTCTGACGTTACATTCCAAATGACGGAACCGTTCGTTCCTGTGACATAGATTTTTCCCGACCGGTTGAAAATCACCTGCTGGCCTGTATTGTTGCTATAGGTGGACCAGTAGGCATTAGACACATCGAAGACCGGGAGATGAGTTAACATGACAAAATTCCCGTCAAACTGCATGTTAAACTCGAATCTCCCAGTTGAGTAGTTTGTGTCAGAGTATCGGGAGACAAGTTTGGTGTTTCGATCTAACTCCTGTGTAGGAACGATTGTATCAGTGGGATCTTTGAAAGACTCCCACAAGTTGGAGCCTCTTTCATCCACCAGGACAAAATTACCATTGTCTAGCATGGACGCGTGGGAAACTCCAGTACGTACGCGAGCCCAGGCCTCTTGCCCATTCGGATCTTTGAGAACAAAACTGCCTCCCTGGATCAGCTCGACTCTGGACCCTTCACGAGATAAATTGGCCCCATTCGCGGACCAGATGACTGTTTTCTCTGGTATCTTGTCGAACCATATGGCTAAGAGGAAGCCATCTCTCCCGATCTTCTGGAATCCAAAAGCAAAGTCTCCGGATGGTGATCTCCACAAGGCGTTCTGGTCACCTGCTGTAAGAGATCCCGAGGTTATGTTTCTCTGAGCTTGGGCTAATTTGGCAAGTGGAAGAAGAAGAAGCAGCATAATCGCATGGGTAGCAGCAGAAGCCATGGGATGGGAAGAGCAAGTGCTTCTTGCTTCAAGGACGGGCTCAAACTGGAAGAGATAAATGGTGGCTTCTGCAAGTCTGTGTGGGACCGGTAGAGGCTGATGATTCTTCCACTGACTAATTCCTGTCCAAGTAGTCCTCCCATAGGAAAACTACAATTTATCATAAATTCTTCCCAACTGAACTGCACGATGGCATCAGTGTTAGTAGGGGCAATCTGCTGGAAATAAATCACGTTCTATATTTGTAGTCCTAACTTACATGGAGAAGCAACATGGGCGAAGATATGGCACCTTTGCCCTATTCTTCTCGTTCCTCAGTTTTCACGGGGTCGAGAGATCTGTGAGATTAATCAGGGACCACTATCGTAGACTTCTAATTCCTCAGTTCCCCGTCAAACAGTATTATTGATCGAGTCTTACGTCCATGGCCCGTGATGCAAACGTTAATTGGACAAGGTTTGAATAGTCCTCGTCAAGCACATGCGTCAAGTTCAGCTCCAGGTCCCACTGGGTAAAGCAGCCATTAATTCATTCATAGATCGCCTATGAATCATACGCAAATGAAGACCGCTAGACAGTACTAAAGCGCCATGCGCTAAAAGGTTGATCAAGTTTCGTAGCCCTTTGCAGCTTCAGAAAAGTTGAAGCGTGTCGGATTTAGGAACGGAACTTGATCGACTTACTGAATTTTAATCCTGTGGAAAGAATTGACAAAGTCAGTTAAGAAAATTTTCCTTAAAAAGATTGATTGGGGATGTGCTCATGATCAGCAATACAACGTTGATCGATTCAAACCCTTTATCCTTCGGCGGCATGAAATTTGCCGGGATCACTTCCATGGTCGTCATTTCATGTTATATTAAACAAACAGAGAAAAACTTGAGCCTAAAAGCTTTATCTTTTGCGATAATTGTTCTGATTTGGATTACTCGACTTGGCTCAGAGATTCCAAGCTCAGTCCATAGCTGGTATATATCACCGATTGTTTCCGAGAAGATTTTATATATGTTTACATATATATATATATATATCATTTCACCTAACACTCAATTAAAAAATCCGATGGATAAATGTCAGCGAACTACAACTTCCTGTTATAATAGCATAATACAAAGAAATGAAGAAAACGAGAGATATTAGAACATCAAATCTTGAGCTATCCCTTTCCCTTCACTGCGATGCTCCTCGGGCACCTCTCATTCTCTCACCATTGCTAAGCTATCTGACTTCTCCACTCACTCACTCACTCACACTCTCTATCTCTCTCTCTCTCTCTCTCTCTCTCCCTCGTCTGGATAAGACAGAAGAGACCAGATATAAAACAGGAGAGGAAGGGATTTATATGTGGGGTTATAAGGCACTGCAAGATGAAAGAAAAAAAATAATATTAAAGAGTTAAATTGGGCCAGAGTCACCATAATGGGCTCCTATAACGATGCGATGTTCTCCTATTGACTTTTCAAGTCGTCCCTTTAAGACTTTTCTTTCCCCCGTGAGAGCAGATGTACGTACATCTGCTCATCTCTCTTATATGCAGTTCATGTGAAGCCACGAAGAAGTTCCATGCGATTTCCGTTTCTCAAGCAAGATTTAAACCTTCTCTTAGGATCTTGACATTTTCTTGATGGTGAAGCCACAGTGCAAGTTTCCATGTTCATGTGTCGATATGTTCCAACATGGGAGGTTAAACTTTTCCCGATCTGCCTCACAAGGTACGCGCAAAGTGACATGGGTGAGTTGAGACTCGAATGAACCCTTCCTTCCAGTCTCTTACCGTGTGGAGCCCTCGATTAATTTTCTTCATGGCCACCTATACAATTGAAATTATAAAATCAGATTATAAAATCCAGACGATGGTAGGTGTCACAGGGGTTGGACTTCACCCAAAATTTTCCATCCCTGTGTTGGTGTTGAGCAGTGTCCCATGCACTTTCAGCCAACCTCAAACACACGTACAATGCAGCTTGACGAGATTTAGCAACAAAAGGAACCAAATCGAACAACACAATGTAAGGGAAATCTCACTTGTATTCACAAACTGGATTACAAGAATACGCAAAATCCTTACATGGCCTTACACAGACACGCCAAGTATTTGCCTTGTGCGTCCACCACTTGCATTCCTCACTTGGACCGGTGAACTCGCCCTAAGAGTCCACGCACAGCTTGGACGAATTGGAGACAGCACGGTCGGCCTTCCTGGTTCGGGTTTCTGTCAAGGACTTCCCTTCCTTTACTCTAGTCTTCCTTCCTCCTTGCTTGGCTTGCTCGCTCGCTCGCCTAAGTGTGTGTGTGTCTATGTGTCGGTGTGCCTCCGTGTGTCCTTACCTTCTGCCCACCAGCCGTCCCATTGATCCTTGCAGGGACAGGTAGCACAGTCCTTGGCCACCCTGCTTCCCCTACTTGCCGAGTAGGAGTTGGTGCCTACAGTAGTGGGATTGACTGGAGCAGCTGGATGGACTAGAGTAGTTGGATTGACTGCTTGCCAGCTCAGTCCTCTAGTCAGTCCTTTGACCGGGAGACCATGCCCCCATGACTGAAGCTGGTCTGGTCCGGCTGAGTGCCACCGATGCTCAGCTTGGTCCTAGGCCCGTGCCCGCGCCTTGGATCAGTTACTGGTATTATCAGCGCCGCTCGTCCAGGAGCAACCTTCCCTAACGGCACTTGTGGGAGGTTATGGCATTCCTAGAGCATCAGGATGGCTTGCCCTAGGAAGCGTGTTACAGGGGTGTGTGCACATCCGTAGCCTCTCGGCTTGCCATCGAGCACGTCTTGGGAAGGCTTGGGGCATCCCTGTTGTCCGCCCTTGAGTGCGTCCTGCGGGATCAGCCGCGTGCACTCTGCCTGCCAACCCGCCAAGGGGTAAGTCTTGCAGGAGAACCCTTTTCCTGTGTCACCTGCCTGCTCGCCCTTTCGTACCAGATGATCCTTCGGCAGTCTTCCCCCGATCCTAGTCCAGGTTGCCATGCGATTGAGGGCCCGCATAGCAGCCATATCCATGTTCGGGTCTTAAGAGGCTAACAAACCTCCCCCACTTGAGGAAGCCAACGCCCTCGTCAGAATTGAGCGGAGGTCCTCTTGGATTTTCTCCTCGAACTGCCAGAGTGTAGCCTCCTTCTCCCAACTCGCCTCTGACATCGGCAAACCTTTCCATAAAACCAGGTACTTTGTTCTCTGGTTCTTCTTGTTGTATCCCAACACCCGTCGATCCAGCACTCGATCAACCTCCTTCTCCAACTCCATATGCACATTCAACGGAGCACGCCTTGCCCTTATGCAATCCACATCTGCATCCTCATGGTAAGGCTTGAGGAAATTGACATGGAAAGTGAGATGAATCTTCATCCTCTCGGGTAGTGCCGAGCAATAAGCCACCGCCCCAACTCGCTTCACCACCTCGAATGGCCCCTCATACCGCTGGATGAGGCCCTTGTGCCATCTTTTGCTGGTCACATTCTTCCATATTTGGGGCGCAAATTTCAGCATGACCTTGTCACCAACCTGAAATTCTAGCGGTCGACACCCTTGGTCGGCATATCTCTTCATGCGGCGAACAGCTTTGGCAAGGCTGTCCTGTGCTTCCTCGAGCATCTCCTGCTTGTTCCGGGCAAAATGGTAGGTAGCAGGACATGGCCCCTCTTTCTTCTGGAGGGCCATTTTGAAGGAGTCAATGGTTGGTAGCCCAAAACGAGCTCAAACGGACTGAACCTAGTTGCTAAGGAACAATGCAGGTTGTAGCAAAACTACGCCGTGTCCAGGAGCTCCAACCAATTTCGTTGGCTAGCAGTGACATAATGTCGCAAATACTCTTCCAACAGCCGGTTCATCCTCTTCGTTTGGCCGTCCGTCTGCAAGTGATTTACTATTGAGAACTTCAGCTCCGTCCCCATCATGTTGAAGAGATGGGTCCAGAACCTCCCAATGAATCGAGTATCACGATCATTCACGATGTCCGTCGGAATTCCGAACAGCTTAACCATATGGCGATAGAACTCTTCTGCCGCCGTCTCCACTAAACAATTCTTTGGGGTAGGCCTAAAGATGCCATACTTTGAGAACCTATCCACCACCACCACGATTCCATTGAAGCTGTTAATCTCCAGGAAGCCGCTGATGAAGTCCATAGAAACCGACACCCAAGGTTTTTCTGGAATAAGCAAAGGCTGCAGCAAGCTTGCCTCCGTGCGCCGCTCGACCTTGTCTTATTGGCAAACAAGACATGTCTTGGCGAATAGTTCGACATCATTCTCCATCTTCGACCAGAAGTAGGAGCGGATCAATAGCACCAACATCCTTTCCCATCTAGGATGTCCCACCCACTGCGCATCATGATGTTCACGCAGTAGCTGAGTCCTCAGCCCTTCTCTGGGGACGAACACGCGACCACCCTTCGTGTACAACAAGCCATCTTTAAGCCAATACCTCCTCACGGTACCATCTTGGACTTGCGCGACCAGCTTCTGGTACAACCGATCCTCCTTTGTCTGATCCTTCAATTTGCCCACAAAGTCGGATTCCAGCTGGGCCAACACAACAACCATCTCTACTGCCTTCTTGCTCAATGCGTCGGCCACTTGGTTGTGACACCTCGGCCTATGCTCTCACTCGAAGTCATACTCGGCCAGGAACTCTTGCCATCGGGCCTGCCTTGGGGACAACTTCTTCTGTGTCTTAAAGAAAGTATTTGCAACATTATCAGTTTTGATCACAAAAGAAGTGCCGAGTAGATATACCCACCATGCCCGTAGGCAATGCACAACCGCCAGTATCTCTTTCTCGTGCGTGAAGTAGTGCTGCTTAATTGGCTTCAACTTCCAGCTCTCAAACGCTACCAGATGCCCGTCTTGCACAAGCACCCTGCCCGTAGCATGATCAAAGGCATCCATATGGACTTCGAACGGCCTGTCGAAGTCCGGAAGCCTTAGCACAGGCTCAACCACAATCCGAGACTTGATCTTCTCGAAGGCATCCGCACACGCCCCATCCCAAGTCCACGGCTTGCCTTTCTGCAGGAGATTGGTGAGCGAGGATACCAGCTTTGAGTATCCCCTGATGAACTTCCGGTAGTAGTTTGCCAATCCAAGGAAACTTTGCAGATCGCCCACCTTAGTTGGAGCAGTCCACTCCTCGATGACTTGCACCTTTCGAGGATCCATCCGCACCATGTCACCCCCAAGCACGGGTCTGCTTTGGGAGCTGACAGCTTTTATGTGACTGGCTTGCTTCTGGATCCGCAGTCCGTAGGCTTACACAACTCGATCCAACACGAAGTTGTGCGTTGCACCAGTGTCCACCATCGCCACTGCCTCCTTGGCGTTCAGGGTCATCAGTATATACATCAGGCCCTGCTCCGGTGCCTTCCTCGCTGAGCGGATGGCACCAAGGATTTGGAGAGGTGCCACTCTGGTCTGTTCACCATCAAAGTCGGAGTTAGTCCTGTTTACCAGGGCCGACAGCTTCTCCCTCTTCGGGCACTCATGAGCACGATGGGGGCCGTTGCAGATGAAGCACCCTGGGTGGGTCTTAGGGTCCTTCAGGGACGAACCTTCCGTTGCCTTCCCCTTCCCCTTGTCTCCCTTGGGTGGCTTCTTCTTCTTGCCTTTGCCTCCGTTCTTGCCAAGCTTGGACGCCTTGTCCTTTGGCTTTTTGGCCTACTTCCCCTTCGAGTCGTTCTTGGCTACACGGATGTCGATCAGTGCATTCGCCTTCGCTATTGCGGTCTGGAGGTCTTGGACTCCTTGCCTTCGCAGCTCAAGTTGAGCCCACGATTGAAGACTCCGCATGAAGTTGAACAGCTTGTCTAACTCGGACATCTCTGTGACATCCAACAACAAGGAACTGAATTCCTTCACACAGTCATGTACTGTGCCAATTTGTCTCAGGTTGCACAGCATGTCCCGAGCAGCCCACGAAGTGTTCATGGGAAGGAATTGCTCCTTGAGCTCCCTCTTCAGTGAAGGCCAATCTTTGATGCGTGGCCGCCCACCTATAGTAGCATCTTGCTCGTGGGTTCGCCACCACAGCTTCGCATCACCGAACAGGTACATGACAGCCATCGAGACCTGTTCTCCTTCTGGAACTCTTCCAACCTCGAAGTAGTGTTCGATGTCCCACAAGAAGTTCTCGAGCTCCTTGGAACTTCGAGCACCTATAAGGCTTTGGGTTCAGGTATTCTTACCTTCGCCCGAGATCCCTCTACTTCGACTACCCCTGCAGCTAGCACACACCAGAGGATGCACACTTCCTCCTTCAACCGGGCAACGTTTGGAACAAGGGATGCCAGCACCTCTGCTATCGTTCCGCCAACTCCAAACATGTTGCCGAGGGATGCTTCCAAGGCCGCAACTTGATCCTTCAATGCGTCCATGCGTGACATTCAGGTCACTAGTCGTGTGTTGTTGAGGACGCTCACCTTACTGTGGAATGCAGCTTTGATGCCAACTGTCGCAGGGATCGGACTTCACCCAAATTTTTTCGTCCTTGTGCTGGTGCTGAGCAGTGTCCTGTGCCTTGGGAGTCCACACACGGCTTGGAGGAACTGGAGACAGCATGGCGAGCCTTCCTGGTTCGGCTTTCTGTCAAGGACTTCCCTTCCTTTGCTCCAGTTTTCCTTCCTCCTTGCCTGGCTTGCTTGCTCGCTTGCCTAAGTGTGTGTGTCTATGTGTCGGTGTGCCTTCGTCTGTCCTTCCCTTCTGCCCACCAGCCGTCCCATTTATCCTTGCAGGGGCAGGTAGCATAGTCCCTGATCACCCTACTTTCCCTACTTGCCGAGTAGGAGTTGGTGCTTGCAGTAGTGGGATTGATTGGAGTAGTTGGATGGACCAGAGTAGTTGGATTGACTGCTTGCCAGCTCAGTCCTCTGGTCAGTCCTTTGACCGGGAGCCCATGCCCCCACGACTGAAGCTGGTCTAGTCTGACTGAGTGCCACCGACGCTCAGCTCAGTCCTGGGCCCGTGCCCACGCCTTGGATCAGTTACTGGTATTATCAGTGCCACTCGTCTAGGAGCAACCTTCCCTAACGGCACTTGTAGGAGGTTATGGCATTCCTAGAGCATCAGGATGGCCTGCCCTAGGAAGCGTGTTGCGGGGGCGTGCGCACATCCGTAGCCTCCTGGCTCGCCATGGAGCACGTCCTGGGAAGGTGTAGGGTGTCCCTGTCTTCCGCCCTTGAGCGCACTCCGCCTGCCAACTCGCCAAGGGGTAAGTCTTGTGGGAGAACCCTTTTCCCGTGTTGCCTACCTGCTTGCCCTTCCATACCAGATGATCCTTCAGCAGTCTTCCCCCGATCCTAGTCCAGGTTGCCATGCGATCGGGGCTCGCATAGCAGCCATATCCGTGCCTGGGTCTTAAGGAGCTAACAGTAGGAATAGTTGGATTGAACCAGTCTGGTCAGAAGCAACTTTTATAAATATAAAAGTACCATGGCATCTCAGAGACTTTTTGGGAGCATATTTTTCACAAATATACTATCATATTATTCTGTTCTCAACAACTATATATATATATATATATTATCACACTAACTTATGAATTGCCATTCACTGATTTTAGCGATGCCCTTGATTTTTTGGCAGCTGCCGATATATTCTCTTCATTTGATGGGTCTGTATTAAAATTAGACACACGGTAAGGTTCCCGAATCATCGGCACGATCTCAACACATTTCAATCACTTCTTGATCAGGAAGCTCCTGAACCAGAGGGAAGACCATTTTGGGTATCGTTTGAGGCCGTCCTTGTAATCTACGTAGTTGATGCCAAACCAAACCTGTAGCCGAAGCTCCACTCAAAGTTGTCCAGCAACGACCATGCAAAGTAACCTCGTACATTGGCGCCGTCCTCCCTGTCGAGAGCATACCATCACCATCAAAAAGTACCACTTTCACGCGCGTCAATTTTGCCTGACGTCCAGCTGACTTAAAAATATGAATCACAAGAGTAGTTCGATTTGAAGAGGGATTCGGATCTCGATGCAGTACTTACTTGATGGCTCTTCGAAGGTACCAGAGATGGCGGTAGTAGTAGTCTATCCTCATGGGATCGGCCAGTTGTTGCTCGAGCGGCAGCGTAGAGTTGTTGAATTCACTGATTCCTGATGTTATCGAGTGAATGCATGTCAGATTAAAGATCACCAATGTGTCGGTAAGTAAAAACATAAGCGGACAGTTAATCACTTACCGTTTTCAGTAATGTAAATCAGTGGATTGCCATACTTGTTCTTTACGTACATCAAAAGGTTCCATATCCCCTTCGGGTAAACGATCAGCCAACTCGTTGCGGCCTGCAGTGGCAGCTCAATAACCATCAGTTACTGCCTTAATGGAAGAAAATGATTCTGCAGGAACCACAGATCAAAGGGGTATTGCCGGACGGTACGAACCCGAGGACCGAGAGGGATCCCGTTGCGGTCAGCTACGAAACAGGAGATATGCTGTCAGAACGAGTCTAATTATGGTATTGGCATTGATAAAATTTGAGAGATCTCACTCGAGAGATTGGCACGAGAATCTGTGTTGTAGCTTGCGTTCAGGCTGTTAAAGCGAGGCGCGTAATGTGCGTAGTTGGTGGTGTAGTAGTTCAGTCCGAGAAAGTCAAACGAACCCTTCAGCATCGCAGACTGCTCTTTCGAGAACTTGGGGAGCCTATACCCGACCAGAGAACGCATGCTGTGTGGGTAGTCTCCGTTGGCTATGGGGTCCAAGAACCTGATCACAAAATACAGCCGGATCAATGCTCTACAAGTAAATAATTAACAAACTGCAAGGCCGTAATGAAAAGGTAAGTACAGTGTGAGGATAAATGAAGCAGGCTCACCATCCAAGCATGAAATCCAAGGCTCGTAGTGCAGCGTTATGGTTGTGCATCGCATTCGTGTAAGGCTTGAACCAATGAGACACCAGCATTATCCCGATCTTTCCCTTTTGAGATGCCTAAGAAATCGAATCCATGCACGACAAACATATCGTATCCTTGTATCTTGGCAATTGCAAATGTAGTATTCCGTACACAAGTGAAATCTGATGGTTGGAAAAGGGTGAGGGTACTGATTCTTGCAGCAGATTACCTGATATTTTTCCTTGTATAATCTAACAGCAGTAGCATGAGCAAGCAGCTGGTGATGCCCCACCTGGTATGGCTCCGTCCCCGAGTCTCCGCCGGTGCAGTTCAGTTGCTGCCACTTGGAGCACCGACCAGGAGCAAGCGTACCTAAGGCATAGCCACCGCTTCTGTAGCTCCACGGCTCGTTTAATGTTATCCAGTGCTTCACCCGATCCCCGAATTCATCGAAGCAGACACCCACATAATCTCAGAAATCATCCCTACGGACATAAAATAAATCACATCACACTAGTGGGTAGAGTTGCATTACTCAAAGCCTAACGATGACCAATCGGATTAATTCCGACTTACACAACCAGAGGACTCAAGAAGCCACCGTATTCTTCTTCTAAAGCCTGGGGAGGTCCCAGTGAAACAAAGTCACGTAGGGTTGAATCCCTGCAGTCTCAAACAGAAAACGGTCAGAAGTAATTATAGCCTAATTGAAGAAAATTTCGACTGCATTAAGGAATAAAAATTGAAAAATTAGGCAGGAAATTGGCTAAAAAATCACAACATTTCCCTTAAGTATAAACGGCATTCAATATTCAATTAAATAGAGGTGACTTTACATTTTTTTTCTCGCAAAATATCACGAATACAATCTGTATTAAATTTTTTTCTATCATTAACAGCTGACGTGACATATCCATATAGTCCACACCTTTTTGATACATGACAACTTAGACGAAGTGTGACACATTCAAGGCATAATCGTCACATCAGCAATAGATGAAAATTTTAACGGTCATTAACAGACGTTTTATTTCATGAATAAACCATTAAATATCATGTAAAAGTAGATAAGCATTGAACGCTTATTGATATTTTAAAAATTTTAGAAAAAGTGTCATATGGGAAATTTTCCCGATAATGAAGCGTATGAACAACCATGGGCAAGGAGCTCATTGATGAGGTTGTTGTAGTATTCAACTCCTTTCTTGTTGACACCTCCGCTTAGCTTTCCCTCTGCAATTACAAGAAATTAAGCTAGCATTATCAACTGTGACTGATTGATTACCTTTCAATTTGCAGAAAAAAATTATTAGTGTGATAAATTAGTCTTCAGGGCAATGGTGAAAAAGGGAACAGTGAGCCGTGCGTAGTCGAAATAATTGTCGATCTTACTAGGCAGTATTCGAGACCACGAGATCGAGAATCGGTAAGCGTCTAATCCCATCTCCTTCATTATGCCCACATCTTCCTGCATCCATCCTGCTCATGTCTGGTAATTTCGTACTAATTGAACAGTGAGGAAGAGAGGGGGATCGTCCGAGTCTCACCTTGTATTTGTGGTACGAGTCAACAGCAACATCTCCATTACTTCGATCAGCTATTTTCTCTGGGTTATCATCAAACACCAAAAAAAATGTAAATTGTAAAATATCCCATTATTGGAGAGACCAACTATCCACGCTAAAGAAAAAACAAAAGCAATAACAACTTGATTTGATATTATTTTCTTGAATGTAATGATTCGAATTTAAGTGTTATAAGTGATATAATTTTTTATATATAATTACTATATAACCGAGTGTATGGATCCCATCTATGAGAAGTTGACGCAAAAATTATTCATCCCGGATTAAGGATGTAGGCCTGCACCCGTACCCATTTCTGATTAGGTTTGTGGGTCTTATCATAGCACCCCATGTGTATTTTTAAGTCCATAGCTAGGTTAGGAGCTCTTTGAACATTAGTGCACGTCTATTAATTAGAGCATAATTTAAACTTTGAAAAATATTAAATATATATATAATAAGATACCAACCATATAGTAGAATTTCCTCATATCACAAATGGAAATATCACAAGAGACTTGTGTTTGGTGCTGCTGTATATAGGTTCGCAAAGAGGTTTATGATACACATATAATGTATTAATGATGGAGAAGGTGGTTGTGAACTGTGCGCAACGTGTCGCCGATTGACCTGAGAGGATAAGGTTATCCATGACACATCATCAATCGAGCCATATTAGGAAAGGGTTTCCGACACATTATCATTCAATTAGATCCAATTAAAAAAAATTGGAATATATCAATATTGTAAATATAGTAGATATTGTAAATAGGAAAAATATGTTCCATAATTTTGATAATTATGAAATTTTGAGAAATATTTTTCTCAATGCCAAGACTATTCATATTCATTGTAATTCATATAAAAATTAATATTTCTTTGCATATATGTAACCGCACTAATCCATTCAATTATATGGTAGTTACGCTCGTGGTAGATCGCCAAAGAAGAAATTCGGGGAAGAGATGTTACGGAATTGAGCTGCTCACAATTTTATTTTAATTTCATTTATAGAACTTCTCGAATATATATATATATATATAACAGCATTCTCGAATACTGCCTGAATTTTCTTTTAGGAGATAAGATCTCACGGGAATCGGACCGTCTTGTCTCTTGACTTGCTTGTCCATTTAGTTTGTCCATATTTCATTTCTCCAAGGTCTCTTCTTCTTCTACTCATGAACAGTTGATGTTAACACGAGTGGCCGTGAGGACACCATGCGGTCTTAGACTTCAACCCAGCGGCTCGGACTGCTTGCAATCCTCTAAGGTTACGGATGATGATCATCAAAAGTCACTAGTCTCATGTTTTTTCTTTGTAAGTTTCATATAATTCCAAGTAATGCCCCCAATAATGCTTGAAAATTCAAACACGAGAAATTCTAAAAGCAGGAGGAGGATTGCAGGGGACGTGAGAGACCCAGGAGAATTCGTCCTCTTGGAAATTTAAGATGCACAGAAGATCGTTCGAGCCCGGAAGACTTGAGAGGAAGAAGAAAACATACCCGGAAGAAATGAGAGGAAGAAGATAACATATGAATATTGAGTCTATAATATCTCTCAAGCTCTTGGTTAATGAGGAATGGCCGGTGTGCAAAAGCCCGTTTCTTTGCTAGTGTGAAGGGGGTGATGAAATGAGCACACGATCCATACATGTCATATAACAGATAAAACCCACTGAAAACAACTCATGATGAGACCGACCCTCTTTCACATAATTCAATCAATGGGCGTGTATGGTAGTAGGGATTCCATTGTACTCAGGTAGAAGAAGATTTCAAAAACCTAGAATTATCAGAATAAGCTCAATGGTAGATGTTTTCTCTACTTTTTCATTTCGAATGGAGACTTTTAGCCTTCAAAAATTGACCCAAGAATCTGTCATAAAGCTTGCATTTGAAACTTCCAAGTTGGGGTATACCTTTTCTATAATTAACAGAGCAGAATTTCATTCCGACGACCCCTTCATCATTGCAGGCTGTTCCTTCAAGAGCTTCGGGGGCCTGTTCTCGAGTAATTTTGTGGCCTATGGGTGGTCTCCATTAATCAGCGGTTCCCAGGACCTGAAAGGGAGATTTCAAATTCCACAGTGAAGTTCAAGCGTTATCTTATAGGGAAGCTGCACTCTCCTTTCAGAGTAAGTCCATTCACCGACTCAGCCTTAGACTTGACCACCTATGTTGGAGCAGAAGTTCCGTGCTTAACACAATACTTCAAACATCGATCTGATACTAATCTTTTTCCTGAGATATCACCGATTTTGGTACATACGCTTCAGTTGAAAAGGTGTAAAGAAATCGATTCTATTTATCAAAGAAAGAATCGGCTCTCATGTCAAGGGCACTTATTCATCTCCTTTGAATAACTATCAACGGAGCTATCGCTCTTCTCAACCAGACTATATGCAGGCACCTTCCGTATCCATTTTTCCTTCATCACCTTCCTAAAATTCTCAACCCCTTCCCACTCTCCACCTGCAGCATAAATATTAGACAGGGCAACAAAACCACCGGGTTTCTTCATTTCCAGCCTCTCATTAACATCCTTGACCATTAATTCAGCCAGATCCCTCCTATCGTGAACGATGCATCCATTTAAGAAAGCTCCAAGTATTGACTCAGTCACGTCTAAGGACATCTCCTTCACCAATTTATATGCCTCAATCATCCTGCCAGAACGGCATAGAAGATCAACAACACAGGCATAATGTTCTCTCTGGAGCTTAACATCACCGTAATTCTGTCTCATAGACTGAAAGATCTGAACACCCTTCTCCACTAAGCCTCCGTCACTGCAAGCAGAGAGAACACTGACAAAGGTAACTCCGTTCGGCTGCAAAGATTCTTCTTCTATCATCGTCTCAAAAAGTTGCAACAACTCATTAAGCATCCCGTGCTTCCCATAACATCCAATCATAGCATTCCAGCTGGCAACATTCTTTATGGCAGCCCCAAAGGCAAATACCTTCTTCGCATTTTCAACATTACCACATTTTGAGTACAAGTCGATAAGAGCGCTAGCAACATAGACATTCCAATCAAGACCTAACCTGTATATCAACCCATGAATTTCTCTCCCTTTCAGAATCGCACCCATCAATCCACAGGCAGGAAGCAGACCCGTGACAGTAACTTGATTGGGCTTGGCTCCTGATGCCAACATGTCTCCAAGCAACCTGAGGGCTTCCTCTGGTTGGTGGCTCTGGACAAACCCAGAAATCAAAGCATTCCAAGTGACCAAATCAGGAAGCAGACCCTCGTTTTTCATCCTCGTAAATATTGACATGGCCCCAGCTCTGTCTCCCATTCGTGCACGGCTAACTATCATAGCATTCCAGGTGAATTCATTTGCTTCTAGACCTTCCAACTTCATCCTCTCGAACAGTATGAGCCCCTCCTCGATCTTGCCCTTGTTGCAGTACCCACAAATCATTGCAGTCCATGAGATGACATCTCTTTCAGGCATAGAACTGAACACCCTCTGTGCATACTCAAATCCTGCACACTTACAGTACATATCGATCAACGCATTAGCCACCGACAAATCACCCTCAAGACACATCTTGAACGTCATGCTGTGTACTTCTTTCCCCTTATTCACGTCCATCAACCCAATGCATGCCTTGAGCACAGACCGGAACGTGAACTTATTAGAGGCTCTTCCCAACTTGTGCATCATAGTAAAGTACATGAATGCGTCCTCATAGTACCCATCAAACGCAGAAGCAAGCACCATCCAGTTCACCGCGAAAACATTCGGCTCGGGAATTCCATCGAACACCTTCCGCGCAGAGGTCCGGTCCCCGCAACACGTGTAGAGGCCCACGAGCCTTGCACCCAGAGACATGCGACTCGAGTCGGTCGCGGTGGTCAGCAAGAAAGCGTGAAGTTGTTTCGCCGGAGACAAGGCCTTCGCTTTCAGGCATTTTTGCAGTAGCAGAGCTAGATGGTGGTCTACGGGCAGCCTGTTTCCTACAAACATCAGCCTTTGTACTGCTTCAACCGTTAGCTTATGAAGCCGCTGCCATATTTCGTGAACATGAAGCTGCTGTGACTTTCGAGTAAGTCAACCGGAGAACTCGAGCAAGAGTTCGACCCAACCTGGAGTGTAGAAGCGTTCACCAGGACAACATAAAAAAAAAAAAACAAGTTTTTAGAAAGACCATAAGTTGGCAAAATCAGACATTTGCATAACTCATATATATTATCGAAGGATTATCTCACTTAAATATAAATTTAAGTAGATGTTCGATATTTCAGAAAAAGAAGAACATAATACATGAAACATATGGATTCTAAGGGGAACTTAATCAGATAGAACTGATATACGAAACTGGTTCTGGTGGAATGGAAACCTCTACAGCCCTATCAAGCATTTGGGCTACTTTCTTCATCAGAGGCCTCAGGGACGGGTCTTCCTGAATGCACCACATTGCTATCATCACCAATCTTTCCACCCTTGTCATGTCTGTCAGCGCCTCCTCATCACCTTGTACGATTCGGTCGAGTCTATGTTCGTGATAGCAGTCATAAACCCAGTCAGAAAGTGTCATCCGGGCCTCATCACCTTGTTCGTAATCGCAGCTCCTTCTGCAACAGATTAGCTCCAGCAGAAGAATCCCAAAGCTGCACACGTCTACTTTAACAGAAACCGGCATGTTTCTAAACCATTATGGAGCTAAATATCCCATCGTCCCCCAGACTGCTGTCATAGTTCGCATTTGGTTACCTATGAGAAGCTTCACCAGCCCGAAATCACAGATCTTCGCCGTGAGGGACTCATTGAGGAGGATGTTCTGCGGTTTGATATCGCAGTGGATGATCTGCTTGCTGCATTCCTCTTGGAGGTACAAGAGGCCCCTAGCGACCCCGCAAGCTATCTCGACCCTCTTGAACCAGATTGGCCTCGGATCTCCAAATAGAAAATCAGCTAGCGACCCGTTCGTCAAATATGATTGTTGTGCACGATTATATCGAAACCAGATCAGGAAGGTTAAGAGAAGTAGGATCAGGTTCAACGCTACGAAGCTGCTCAGAAATGCTGATCCTATGATACTTACGGTCCTGTTATCGAATGGGTCTTTTCAAGTAGAGTTATCGATCCTCATCTTGATGAGAGCTACCCCTCCAACGCTTGAACCGACCCTCCCGTTAGAGAGAGGCATCCTCTTCTTCCAACACTCGCCATTTCGACATATGGCAACATCACAGAAGCAATCATTCAAACAAGCTTGCCTGCATAAGTCTTCGTTTTGATTATTGTAATGTTCATAGTCCGATAGAGGCCAATCGGTGTTGACCATTCGGCGGATTGTGAATAATTCCATTTCTAGCATACCTGAAGAAGGAAAACAGTTAAAAAAGGTTCTATAACTATCATGATATTCAAAAACCTCATTCATGTAGTCCTCTTACGTATTTGATAGGATCTGATTTTATTTTGCATAAGATAGTTGTAATTACATGGACTTACCTTCCTTGCAACTTTGAGGTGGAAAGTCCTGCTTGCACCCGTTCATATCGTTTGACGGATCAAGGAAGCTGTAAGCCCCTCAATGCTGGGACACGAATATGGCTGCTATGTGGACCCTCGATCGCATGGCAAGTGGGATCGGGATCGTGGTAAGACTGCCGAAGGATCAGTCGGTATGGAAGGGCGAGCGGGCAGGCGACAAGGGCAAAGGGTTCTCCCGCAAGCCTCGTCCCTAAGCGGGCTGGCAAGCGATGTGTGCGGCTGCTCCAGCAAGATGCGCTCAAGGGCGGACGACAGGGACGTCCTAGGCTCTGGCAAAACTCGCTCTAAGGCGAGCTGGCAGACCACGGGCGTGCGACTGCTCCCGCAACACTCGCTCAAGGATGGGCGACCCGGTTGCTCTAGGAATGCCATAAGCCCCGCAGGTTCCCTAAGGATGGTTGCTCATGGTCGAGCGGCACCGCTGATACCAGGAACCGATCCAAGGCGCGGGCACGGGCCCGGAGCCGAACTGAGTGTTGGTGGCTCTCAGACCAGTCCAACAGAATTAGGTCGTGGGGGCATGGGCTCCTGGTCAGAGGGCTGACTAGAGGACTGAGCTGGCAAGCAATCAGTCCAACTGCTCCAATCCATCCAACTGCTCCAGTCAATCCCACTGCTGCAGGTGCCAACTGCTGCTTGGGTAGGTGGGAGAAGTAGGACTGCCAGGGACTGTGCCACCTGCCCTGCAAGGATAAAGTGGAGAGCTGGGTGGGCACGTAAAGGGACACAGAGCACACGACAGAGATAAGGGAGCACGGAGAGCAAGCAAGGAGGCAAGCGAGCGAGCAAGCCAGGTGGGGAGGAAGAAGACTGGAGCCAGGTGCGGCCTCCAGCTCCTCCAAGCCATGCGTGAGCTTCCAGGGTGAAGTTCACCTGCCCCAGAGAGGAGTGCCAGTGCTGGACGCACAAGGGCACATTCTGGGTATGTCCGTGCAGGCAAGCGAGCGAGCAAGCAAGGAGGCAAGCGAGCGAGCAAGCCAGGCGAGGAGGAAGAAGACTGGAGCCAGGTGCAGCCTCCAGCTCCTCCAAGCCATGCGTGAGCTTCCAGGGGGAAGTTCACCTGCCCAAATTCTGGGTATGTCCGTGCAGGCAAGCGAGCGAGCAAGCAAGGAGGCAAGCGAGCGAGCAAGCCAGGCGAGGAGGAAGAAGACTGGAGCCAGGTGCGGCCTCCAGCTCCTCCAAGCCATGCGTGAGCTTCCAGGGGGAAGTTCACCTGCCCAAATTCTGGGTATGTCCGTGCAGGCAAGCGAGCGAGCAAGCAAGGAGGCAAGCGAGCGAGCAAGCCAGGTGGGGAGGAAGAAGACTGGAGCCAGGTGCGGCCTCCAGCTCCTCCAAGCCATGCGTGAGCTTCCATGGCGAAGTTCACCTGCCCCAGAGAGGAGTGCCAGTGCTAGACGCACAAGGGCACATTCTGGGTATGTCCGTGCAGGCAAGCGAGCAAGCAAGCAAGGAGGAAAGCGAGCGAGCAAGCCAGGTGGGGAGGAAGAAGACTAGAGCCAGGTGCGGCCTCCAGCTCCTCCAAGCCATGCATGAGCTTCCAGGGCGAAGTTCACCTGCCCCAGAGAGAAGTGCCAGTGCTGGACGCACAAGGGCACATTATGAGTATGTCCGTGCAGGCAAGCGAGCGAGCAAGCAAGGAGGCAAGCGAGTGAGCAAGCCAGGTGGGGAGGAAGAAGACTGGAGCCAGGTGCAGCCTCCAGCTCCTCCAAGCCATGCGTGAGCTTCCAGGGCAAAGTTCACCTGCCCCAGAGAGGAGTGCCAATGCTAGACGCACAAAGGCACATTCTGGGTATGTCCGTGCAGGCAAGCGAGCGAGCAAGCCAGGTGGGGAGGAAGAAGACTGGAGCCAGGTGTGGCCTCCAGCTCCTCCAAGCCATGCGTGAGCTTCCAGGGTGAAGTTCACCTGCCCCAGAGAGGAGTGCCAGTGTTGGACGCACAAGGGCACATTCTGGGTATGTCCGTGCATGCAAGCAAGCGAGCAAGCCAGGTGGGGAGGAAGAAGACTGGAGCCAGGTGCGGCCTCCAGCTCCTCCAAGCCATGCGTGAGCTTCCAGGGCGAAGTTCACCTGCCCCAGAGAGGAGTGCCAGTGCTGGACGCACAAGGGCACATTCTGGGTATGTCCGTGCAGGCAAGCGAGCGAGCAAGCCAGGTGGGGAGGAAGAAAATTGGAGCCAGGTGCGGCCTCCAGCTCCTCCAAGCCATGCGTGAGCTTCCAGGGCGAAGTTCACCTGCCCCAAAGAGGAGTGCCAGTGCTGGACGCACAAGGGCACATTCTGGGTATGTCCATGCAGGCAAGCGAGCGAGCAAGCAAGGAGGCAAGCTTGCGAGCAAGCCAAGTGGGGAGGAAGAAGACTGGAGCCAGGTGCGGCCTCCTGCTCCTCCAAGCCATGCATGAGCTTCTAGGGTGAAGTTCACCTGCCCCAGAGAGGAGTGCTAGTGCTGGACGCACAAGGGCACATTCTGGGCATGTTCGTGCAGGCGAGCGAGCGAGCAAGCAAGCCAGGTGGGGAGGAAGAAGATTGGAGCCAGGTGCGGCCTCCAGTTCCTCCAAACCATGCGTGAGCTTCCAGGGGGAAGTTCACCTGCCCAAGGGAGATGTGCAAGTGCAGGACGCACGAGGCACATTCTGGGCATCACCGTGCAGGCGAGCGAGCAAGCCAGGTGAGGAGGAAGAAGATTGGAGCAAGGTGCTGTCTCCAGTTCCTCCAAGCTGTGCGTGAGCTTCCAGGGTGAAGCTCACCTGTCCAAATGAGGCAAGCACACAAGTAAGCGAGCCAGCCAGGCGAGGAGTGAAGAAGACTGGAGCAAAGGAAGAGATGTCCTTGACAGGAAGCCGAACCAGGAAGGCCGGTGGTGCTGGCTCCAGTTTCTCCAAGCCGTGTGTGGACTTCCTGGGCGAAGTTCACCTGTCCAAGTGAGGAGTGCAAGTGCTAGGCGCATGAGGCACATACTTGGTGCAACCATGCAAGGTCATGTATGGGTTTTGCTATTCTTGTAATCCGGGTTTGTGAATACAAGTGAGATTTCCCTTGGCTTGCACTGCCCGATCTTGATCCTTTGTTGCTAGACCTCGCCAAGCTGCGTTGCTGCATGTGTTTGGGTTGGCTGAGAGTGTGCGGGACACTACTTAGCACCATCACAGGATTGGAAAAATTCGGGTGAAGTCCGACCCCTGTGACAGTTGGTATCAGAGCCGTGTTCAGCGGTAAGGCGAGCGTTTCCAGTGACCAGGCAGTGGTGGCCTAAATGTCACGCATGGGCATGCAGAAGGACCGAGAAGGTCGGGAGGCGACTTTTGTGATGGTATGCCTGAGGAGTTGTCCAAGGGCTTACCGCCACGGCAGGCGGTAGATCACAAGATCGAATTTGATTCCGGGTATAAGGCCACCAGCGAAAGCTCCTTACCGGATGTTGCCTTAAGAGCGGGAGGAGTTGCAGAGACAACTCGAAGGCTTGTTGGATTCGGGGAAAGTTCAACCCTCCAAGGCGCCCTATGGTGCTCCAATGCTGTTCCGGGAGAGGCAGGACAACATGTTGCGGTTGTGGACTATCGCGGGTTGAACAAAGTCACCATGAAGGAAATCGACTTCCTTGGTCACTTGTTGGAAGTGGCCTGGTGCAGATGGTACCGTGAGAAGGTACTGACTCGAGGATGGAGTGTTGCACGCGAAGAGTGGTCGCGTATTCGTCCCTAGCAGAGGGATGAGGACTCGGCTGTTGCGCAAACTTCATGATGCGTGATGGGCTGGGCATCCCGGACGGGAAAGGATGCCCGCGCTGTTGACCCGTTCCAACTTCTAGCCGAAGATGGAGAACGACGTCGAATTCTATGTCAAGATATGTCTTGTTTGCCAACAAGACAAGGTCGAGCGGCGCACTGGGGCGGGCTTGTTGCAGCCTTTGCCTATTCCAGAGAAACCTTCGGTGTCGGTTTCAATGGATTTCACCAGTGGCTCCCCTGAGGTTCACTGGGTGCTGGACCGACGTGGAAAGGGTTGCCAATGTCGGAAGCGAGTTGGGAGAAGGAGGCTACACTCTGGCAATTCAAGGAAGAATCCAGGAGGACCTCCGCTCTATTCCGACAAGGGCGTCGGCTCCCTCAAGTGGGGGAGGTTTGTAAGCCCCTCAATGCTGGGACACGAATATGGCTGCTATGTGGACCCTCGATCACATGGCAATTGGGATCAGGATCGTGGTAAGACTGCCGAAGGATCAGTCGGTATGGAAGGGCGAGCGGGCAGGCGACACGGGCAAAGGGTTCTCCCGCAAGCCTCGTCCCTAAGCGGGCTGGCAAGCGATGTGTGTAACTGCTCCAGCAAGATGCGCTCAATGGCGGACGACGGGGACGTCCTAGGCTCTGGCAAAACTCACTCTAAGGCGAGCTGGCAGACCACGGGCGTGCGACTGCTTCCACAACACTCGCTCAAGGATGGGGCGACCCGATTGCTCTAGGAATGCCATAAGCCCCGCAGGTTCCCTAAGGATGGTCGCTCATGGTCGAGCAGCACCACTGATACCAGGAACCGATCCAAGGCGCGGGCACGGGCTCGGAGCCGAACTAAGTGTTGGTGGCTCTCAGACCAGTCCAACCGGATTAGGTCGTGGGGGCATGGGCTTCCGGTCAGAGGGCTGACCAGAGGACTGAGCTGGTAAGCAATCAGTCCAACTGCTCCAATCCATCCAACTGCTCCAGTCAATCCCACTGCTGCAGGTGCCAACTGCTGCTTGGGTAGGTGGGAGAAGCAGGACTGCCAGGGACTATGCCACCTGCCCTGCAAGGATAAAGTGGAGAGCTGGGTGGGCACGTAAAGGGACACAGAGCACACGACAGAGATAAGGGAGCACGGAGAGCAAGCAAGGAGGCAAGCGAGCGAGCAAGCCAGGTGGGGAGGAAGAAGACTGGAGCAAGGTGCGGCCTCCAGCTCCTCCAAGCCATGCGTGAGCTTCCATGGCGAAGTTCACCTGCCCCAGAGAGGAGTGCCAGTGTTGGATGCACAAGGGCACATTCTGGGTATGTCCGTGCAGGCAAGCGAGCGAGCAAGCCAGGCGAGGAGGAAGAAGACTGGAGCCAGGTGCGGCCTCCAGCTCCTCCAAGCCATGCGTGAGCTTCCAGGGGGAAGTTCACCTGCCCAAATTCTGGATATGTCTATGCAGGCAAGCGAGCAAGCAAGCAAGGAGGCAAGCGAGCGAGCAAGCCAGGTGGGGAGGAAGAAGACTGGAGCCAGGTGCGGCCTCCAGCTCCTCCAAGCCATGCGTGAGCTTCCATGGCGAAGTTCACCTGCCCCAAAGAGGAGTGCCAGTGCTGGACGCACAAGGGCACATTCTGGGTATGTCCGTGCAGGCAAGCGAGCGAGCAAGCAAGGAGGCAAGCGAGCGAGCAAGCCAGGTGGGGAGGAAGAAGACTGGAGCCAGGTGCGGCCCCCAGCTCCTCCAAGCCATGTGTGAGCTTCCAGGGCGAAGTTCACCTGCCCTAGAGAGGAGTGCCAGTGCTGGACGCACAAGGGCACATTCTGGGTATGTCCGTGCAGGCAAGCGAGCGAGCAAGCAAGGAGGCAAGCGAGCGAGCAAGCCAGGTGGGGAGGAAGAAGACTGGAGCCAGGTGCGGCCTCCAGCTCCTCCAAGCCATGCGTGAGCTTCCAGGACGAAGTTCACCTGCCCCAGAGAGGAGTGCCAGTGCTGGACGCACAAGGGCACATTCTGGGTATGTCTGTGCAGGCAAGCGAGCGAGCAAGCAAGGAGGCAAGCGAGCGAGCAAGCCAGGTGGGGAGGAAGAAGATTGGAGCCAGGTGCGGCCTCCAGCTCCTCCAAGCCATGCGTGAGCTTCCAGGGTGAAGTTCACCTGCCCCAGAGAGGAGTGCTAGTGCTGGACGCACAAGGGCACATTCTGGGCATGTCCGTGCAGGCGAGCGAGCGAGCGAGCAAGCCAGGTGGGGAGGAAGAAGACTGGAGCCAGGTGCGGCCTCCAGTTCCTCCAAACCATGCGTGAGCTTCCAGGGGGAAGTTCACCTGCCCAAGGGAGATGTGCAAGTGCAGGATGCACGAGGCACATTCTGGGCATCACCGTGCTGGCGAGCGAGCAAGCAAGCAAGTGAGCTAGCAAGCCAGGTGAGGAGGAAGAAGATTGGAGCAAGGTGCTGTCTCCAGTTCCTCCAAGCTGTGCGTGAGCTTCCAGGGTGAAGCTCACCTGTCCAAATGAGGCAAGCACACAAGTAAGGGAGCCAGCCAGGCGAGGAGTGAAGAAGACTGGAGCAAAGGAAGAGTTGTCCTTGACAGGAAGCCGAACCAGGAAGGCCGGCGGTGCTGGCTCCAGTTTCTCCAAGCCGTGCGTGGACTTCCTGGGCGAAGTTCACCTGTCTAAGTGAGGAGTGCAAGTGCTAGGCGCATGAGGCACATACTTGGTGCAACCGTGCAAGGTCATGTAAGGGTTTTGCTATTCTTGTAATCCGGGTTTGTGAATACAAGTGAGATTTCCCTTAGCTTGCACTGCCCAATCTTGATCCTTTGTTGCTAGACCTCGCTAAGCTGCATTGCTGCATGTGTTTGGGTTGGCTGGGAGTGTGCGGAACACTGCTCAGCACCATCACAGGATTGGAAAAATTCGGGTGAAGTCCGACCCCTGTGACAGAAGCTGTACCCGTCTGGGCACCTACATCTTGGCTTCTGGTCACCTTCGAGGGAACAGTAGCTGTTATACCCACACGCTCCACCGCTAACAGTTTGCCGCATTTCCAGGCAAATGTTTTTTGGGACTGGGGAAGAAATCATGGACCAAGCCATGGGCCTCCCTGAACGCAAGCTCGCATTTCTCGGGTAAACGTACTGCCTGAATACTCCATCATACTCAATGATTGCTCTCTGGAAAAAATTCTTGCCCCAGACAGTATCTGACATTACAGGACTAATCACAGAACCGTCCGTTCCTGTGACATAGATCTGGCCGGACCGGTCGAAAATCACCTGATGGCCACTGTCGATGGTTCTGGTGGACCAATAGGCATTAGACACATCGAAGACCGGGAGATGAGTTAACATGACAAGGTTCCCGTCAAACTGCATGTTAAACTCGAATCTCCCAGTTGAGTAGTTTGTGTCAGAGTATCGGGAGACAAGTTTGGTGTTTCGATCTAACACCTGTGTAGGAACGATTGTATCAGTGGGATTTTTGAAAGACTCCCACAATTTGGAGCCTGTTTCATCCACCAGGACAAAATTACCATTGTCTAGCATGGAAGCGTAGGAAACTCCAGTTCGTCGGGGAGCCCAGGCCTCTTGCCCATTCGGATCTTTGAGAACAAAACCGCCTCCCTGGATCAGCTCGACTCTGGACCCTTCACGAGATAAATTGGCCCCATTCGCGGACCAGATGACTGTTTTCTCCGGTATCTTGTCGAACCATATGGCTAAGAGGAAGCCATCTCTCCTGATCTCCTGGAATCCAAAAGCAAAGTCTCCGGATGGTGATCTCCACAAGGCGTTCTGGTCACCTGCTGTAAGAGATCCCGAGGTTATGCTTCTCTGAGCTTGGGCTAATTTGGCGAGTGGAAGAAGAAGAAGCAGCAAAATCGCAAGGGTAGCAGCAGAAGCCATGGGATGGGAAGAGCAAGTGCTTCTTGCTTCAAGGACGGGCTCAAACTGGAAGAGATAAATGGTGGCTTCTGCAAGTCTGTGTGGGACCGGTAGAGGCTGATATTTCTTCCACTGACTCCTGCAAGTCTTTGGCGTGTGGAACCCTCAAAATTGAATAATTCCAGTCCGAGTAGTCCTCCCATAGGAAAACTAGAATTTATCATAAATTCTTCCCAACTGAACTGCCCGATGGCATCAGTGTTAGTTGGGCCAATCTGCTGGAAATAAAACGCGTTCTATATTTGTGGTCCTATCTTACATAGAGAAGCAACATGGGCGAAGATATAGCACTTTTGCCGTATTCTTTTCGTTCCTCGATTTTCACCAAGTCGGGAGATCTGTGAGACTAATTGGGGACCACTATCGTAAACTTCTAATTCCTCAGTTCCCCGTCAAACGGTATTATTGATCGAGTCTTACGTCCATGGCCAAAGATGCAAACTTTAATTGGACAAGGTTGGAATAGTCCTCGTCAAACACATGCTTCGAGTTCAGCTCCATCCAGGTCCCACTGGGTAAAGCAGCCATTAATTCCTTCATAGATCACCTATGAATCATACGCAAATTAAGACAGCTTGAGAGAGCTAAGAGCCGTGCACTTGATCAAGTTTCGTAGCCCTTTGCAGCTTCAGAAAAGTTTGAGCATGTTGGATTTAGGAATAGAACCGGACAAACTTACTGAATTTTAATCCTGTGGAAAGAATTAACGAAGTTTGTTAAGAAAATTCTCCTTAGAAAGATTGAGTGAGGATGTGTTCTTGACTGGTAGTACAACGTTGATCGATTCAAACCCTTTATCCTTCAGCGGCATGAAATTTGCCAGGATCACTTCCATGGTTGTCATTTCATGCTATATGGAACAAACAGAGAACAACTTGAGCCTGAAAGCTTTATTTTTTGCGATAATTGTTCTGATTTGGATTACATTAGAGGTTCCAAGCTCAGTTCATAGCTGGGATATACTATGAATATATAAAATAGAAGACGAAGGGATTTAAATGTGGGGTTATAAAGAAGAAAAGGGCAAAAATATTAGAGAGTAAAAAGTTATTCAGGAAGATTATTTCATTTATAACAGCTAAATTCGAGCAGTAATTATATTCAAGAAAATAACATACGTTATTATTTCTTTTTTTTTTCTTAGTGTGGATCATTGGTCTCAACAATAATGGGGTGTTACGAGCTGATGTACTATAATAACATCTTCCATTGTTAACTATAATTTTACCCATTAGTGAGTTGAATTGTTCAAATATAAATTATAGTTAAGATAAGTACGTGTACCAAGCAGTCAATGCCCACAGATGATAAAGGAAAATGTATAAACAATCATAATTTTTAAAATTGCACCGGATCGGGAACCAGTGTATATGTGGATTCATGGGTCAGATTAGCAGTTCAATAGGTCAAATCGCATATTTAATATATAATAATAATAATATAATATTACTAATAAATTTATATAATATCACAATTTGAATATGATTTATAATAAAAATTTATTGATATAACCATTTTATTAGCGCAAATTTTAAAATAAAATATTAATATAAATGTAGTACAATAAAATAAGTATATTATAATATGTATTTGTTCATTTTTAATTTTAAATTTGTCGGTTTTTTCACAAATTCGATCAGGAACTGGCCAATTCAACCGGAGCTAACTTCATTTAAAGTGCAATTGGGTTTTTTTTTTTTTTTGGAAATCAGACTGAGTGAGTGACTAGCTCCCGGTCGAATAGGTTGAACAAACTGACCTAGTTCAGCTTTTAAAACTATACAAATAATGAAGATTTTATGAGCTTCTATTTCATTAACTATCCTCACACCTTGCTCTATCATAAATCTAAATAAGTCAATGGATGGATATTCGTCTGACCATCCATGTTGTCTCGCATCATATGTATGTAAACGGATTCATGGTAGAAATTATTTGGCTAATTTATTAAATGGGTTAGAAATACTTATTTTGAACATGACCTCCTAATTATGGCTAGCACGTCAGGATCCATTTAATTCATATAACTTAAATATGTCGTCTATACTATACACGATTAATACAATTAACATGATAAACACAGTCTATGCACACTTAAACATGTTAAATACGTTAATAAGTTCAATACATATATTAACATATTTAGTTAAATGAGTTGAATCGTATCATACCCGAGTTATATATGGTCAACCCACCTCAACACATTTATTTAAAAATGTTACACGAGCTCAACTCGTTTAAACACCAGACACAATTACGCTCATCCTAAACCTATCTAACTCTGTGTCGTGTCAAAAATTACTCAGCCTAACGAGGCATTGAGCAAAGCATTCGTCATATAGTATGACTCTTTTATCTTAAAGTACGTAATTAAGTCCAAATGCAAATAAACACCTCTCTATTTTGAATGAGATTTCCCCTAGGGTTTATTTCGTATCCCTCCCATTCATTGATTTATAAACCGAGTGTGTGGATCCCATCTATGAGAAATCGACGAAAAAGTTATTTTTCCCGGATTAAGGATGTTGGCTTGCACCCCGTACCCCTTTCTGATTAGGTTTGCGGGTCTTATCATAGCACCCCACGTATATTTTTCAAGTCCAAAGCTAGGTTAGGAGCTATTTGAACTTTAGTGCCCGTCTATTAATTAGAGCATAATTTAAACTCTGGAAAATATTTAAAAATATATAATAAGATACTAACCATATAGTAGAATTTCCTCATATCACAGATGGAAATATCATATATGCTGATGTGCGAAGACAAAATCAAAGTCCACATGACAAATTAGAAAACTTTTTTTAAAAATTAATTGAGAGATGAAATACGAAGGAAAAATCGAGGGTGCTTACCTGGGTATTCGTGAGTGTAAGTGTCCCAGATGCTGGCCCCTCTTCCACCCAGATTCGCCGCGCCCTCGTACTGCAGATGACTAGCTTTAGTCAGGACATAAGTTCAGCTCTGAGATCCGGAAAAATAAAAATAAAAATGCTAATCGGGTTTACCTGGTATGAAGAAGATGCAGTCCCGAAGATGAAGCCCGAAGGGAAGCTACTCCGGTTGAGGGTCGTGTTGTCGTAGGACTTGGGGAAGAACACATATCCTTGGCTCCGACGATACCGATCAGTAGCATGCCAAGACCGAAGAGAGGGAGGGAGAGGCCAATAATGCTGAGTGAGTGGAGAGCCTTGTGTTTGGTGCTGTATATAGGTTCGCAGAGAGGCTTATGATATATACGTATAATGTATTAATGATGGAGAAAGTGGTCATGAACTGTGTGCAACGTGTCCTGGATGACCCGAGAGGATGAGGTTATCCATGACACATCATCAATCGAGCCATATTAGGAAAGATTATTCGACACATCATCGATAAGTCAGATCTAATTAAAAGAAAAGTTGGAATATATTAATATTGTAAATACAGTAGAGTAGATAGTGCAATTAAGAAAAAATAGATTTTGATTATTCTGATAGTTATATGTCAAGAATATTTATATTCATTGTAATTCATATAAATGATTCGCCCCACACACACAGCAGTAACCACTTCAGTTCACTCAATTATATGGTAGTTTTCAGTATGATTTTTAAAATTAGATCGGATTAGAAATCAGTTAAAAAATGAGTTCATGTATTCATGAGTCGAATTGAGGGTTCAATTAATTAAACCGTATATTTAATAAATAATATTAATAATATAATTAAACTTTTCCCGATCTGGCTCACAGGGTACGCGCAAAGTGACATGGGTGAGTTGAGACCCGAATGTACCCTTCCTTCTAGTCTCTTACCGTGTGGAGCCCTCGATTAATTTTCGTTATGGCCACCTGCACAATTGGAATTGTAAGTTGTCTGTTGTTAAATTTATGCCGGCGTTCTTGGTGTGTTCATGCTCCCGGTGTACGTACATGCCCATCGTAAAAAAAATGTTGGATCAACGAACGGTACCCGTGTGACGAATGCAACATCTCAGCACCAACCAGGGTCTACGGAGTCGAATCCGAGTCAAAAATCAACACAAATCTGTTCCAAGGATGAATGAATTATCTTAGTCCCCAGCAAACGCATGGATACCAAGTCAAACGTGACGAAGCTCCTGATGTTTTGCAGATGTAAATATACAAAGGGATGATTCGCAGAAGAATTTGAGTTATGCCTATTTTCATCAACCAAATGCATTATACTTTATATGAATAGTATCTAACAGGAATTGTTTGAGTGAAAAATCGATCTTATTGTAAATAACAATCAATTTTGAGCCACTCATCAACGCTGATGAGTAACAGTCAATTGCAAGGAACCGATGTCAGGCCTTCCACGACAATAACGAAGTTGGTATGACCAGCCAATGGATGAATATTCAACAAGAATTACAGCGTTCAGAGTAAAATGAGAATCGGTATGTAATTTCATTCAAATTCAACAATGAGAATTCCGAATTATATGATTGACAAATACTAAAAAAGAAACCGGAAATTATACAATACCAAATTCCTATTTTCTCATCTGCAATTCCTTTCTTTTTCTAGTGAACTTATCCAAATCCATTTGTAAATCTTATTTTCAATATCATATACGGTCTAGTTATAATTATAGTGAGTGCAAGACCATTCTACTGTGTATTATACGTCCAACACGTATGTGTCTCTTGTCATGTTATGCATCCTTCATGAGGATCCATGTACTGACAGTTCAAACTGGTCCGTTGTTCTGCCGAGCCTTCTCCATGCAAATGCATTTGATTCAATCGAAGAACTACTAAGCACCTCGCAGCCCTTTTCATGGAAGACCGTTCAAGCAAGCAATGTGGTACACCAGTTTTATATATATATGCGTATATGGAGGGTCCAACACAATATGTATCTATCCCCATCTGTCAGATATATCTAAAGTGGATTCTTGCTAGAATTAAAATCCGCACTCGTTATCTTGTATCGGGACCACTTGGTATGCCAAAACACTTTGGCTTATGTAGGACAAACGATAACGATGTCGGCTCTTTTGCTTACGCACATTGGGTTAAATATTTTCTCACATAGCCAATTGGCTAAACCTAAGCTAATTAAGACACCGAACTTAAGAGGAAGATGCATGCTCGGGTACTTGTAAGTGAAAATGTCCCAGTTACTGGGTCCTCTTCCATCTACATTCGCCGCACCCTCATACTGCAGATGACAAGCTTCATGAGAATTAACCTCGCTGAGAGAATTAATAATGCAAAGTAAGGGAGTTTATTGGCTACCTGGTACGAAGAAGAGGCAGTCCTGATCGAGGAGAAATCCAGACGGGAAACTGCTTCGGCTGAGAGTCAAACTGCCGTAGGATTCCAGCAAGAAGGTATCTTCGGCCCCGAGGACATCGATCAGTAGCGAGCCGAAGAGAGGGAGAGGAACAGGACAGCTCATCTTCTTCAGACGAGCGGGCATTCTGAGTGAGCGGAAAGCAATTATGTTTGGTGCTGTGTGCATGCACCTGATCAAGGGATTAATATCTGATGTAATGATGGAGAAGTGATGAACTGTCTAGCTTGTAAGCTTGTTGGCATGAAAAAGACAAGTCTTTGACTAAAAAAGACGAATTGATCTTCCTTTTTTCCTCTGCATTTTTATGGCCAAAATTAGAGATTATAAAATCCAGAAGATGGTAGGGATAGTCGCATTGAACCAGTCTGGTCGGAAGCGACTTTCATAAATATAAAAGTAACATGGCATGTCAAAGACTTTTTGGGAGCATATCTTTCACAAATATGTTATCAGATTATTCTATTCTTAACAACTATATATGTTATCACACTAACTTATAAATTGCCATTCACTGATTTTAGCGATGCCCTTGATTTTTTGGCAGCTGCCGATAAATTCTCTTCATTTGATGGGTCTGTATTAAAATTAGACACACGGTAAGGTTCCCTAATCATTGGTACGATCTCAACACATTTCAATCACTTCTTCTTGATCAGGAAGCTCCTGAACCAGAGGGAAGACCATTTTGGGTATCGCTTCAGGCCGTCCTTGTAATCTACGTAGTTGATGCCAAACCGAACCGTGTAGCCGAAGCTCCACTCGAAGTTGTCCAGCAACGACCACGCAAAGTATCCTCGTACATTGGCGCCGTCCTCCCTGTCGACAGCATACCATCACCATCAAAAGGTGCCACTTTCACGCGCGTCAATTTTGCCTGACGTCCAGCTGACTTAAAAATATGAAGCACAGGAGTAGTTCGATTTGAAGAGGGATTCGGATCTCGATGCAGTACTTACTTGACGGCTCTTCGAAGGTACCAGAGATGGCGGTAGTAGTAGTCTATCCTCATGGGATCGGCCAGTTGTTGCTCGAGCGGCAGCGTAGAGTTGTTGAATTCACTGATTCCTGATGTTATCGAGTGAACGCATGTCAGATTAAAGATCACCAATGTGTCGGTAAGTAAAAACAAAAGCGGACAGTTAATCACTTACCGTTTTCAGTAATGTAAATCAGTGGATTGCCATACTTGTTCTTTACGTACATCAAAAGGTTCCATATCCCCTTCGGGTAAACGATCAGCCAACTCGTTGCGGCCTGCAGTGGCAGCTCAATAACCATCAGTTACTGCCTTAATGGAAGAAAATGATTCTGCAGGAACCACAGATCAAAGGGGTATTGCCGGACGGTACGAACCCGAGGACCGAGAGGGATCCCATTGCGGTCAGCTACAAAACAGGAGATATCCTGTCAGAACGAGTCTAATTATAGTATTGGCATTGATAAAATTTGAGAGATCTCACTCGAGAGATTGGCACGAGAATCTGTGTTGTAGCTTGCGTTCAGGCTGTTAAATTGAGGCGCGTAATGCGCGTAGTTGGTGGTGTAGTAGTTCAGTCCGAGAAAGTCAAATGAACCTTCAGCATCACATTTAAAGTGCAATTGGATTTTTTTTTCTGGAAATCAAACTGGGTGAGTGACTAGCTCTCAGTCGAATAGGTTGAACAAGCCGGCCCAGTCCAGCTTTTAAAACTATACAAATAATGAAGATTTTATGAGCTTTGTTTCATTAACTATCCTCACACCATGCTCTATCATAAATCTAAATAAGTCAATGGATGGATATTCGTCCGACCATGCATGTTGTCTCGCATCATATGTATGTAAATGGATTCATGGTAGAAATTATTTGGCTAATTTATTAACTGGGTTAGAAATATCTATTTTGAACATGACCCCCTAATTACGGCCAACACGTCAGGATCCGTTTAATTCATATAACTTAAATATGTCATCTACACTATACACGATTAATACAATTAACACAATAAATATGGTATATGCACACTTAAACATGTTAAATATGTTAATAAGTTCAGTACATATATTAACATATTTAGTTAAATGAGTTTAATCGTATCATACCGGAGTTATATATGGTCAACCCATCTCAACATGTTTATTTAAAAATGTTACACAAGCTCAACTCGTTTAAACACTAAACACAATTACGCTCATCCTGAACCTATCTAACTCCGTGTCCTGTCAAAAATTACTCGGCCTAACGGGGCATTGAGCAAAGCATTCGTCATACAGTATGACTCTTTTATCTTAAAGTACGTAATTAAGTCAAAATGCAAATAAATACCTCTCTATCTTGAATGAGATTTCCCCTAGGGTTTATTTCGTATCCCTCCCATTCATTGATTCATAAACCGAGTGTGTGGATTCCGTCTATGAGAAATCGACGGAAAAGTTGTTTTTCCCGGATTAAGGATGTTGGCCTGCGCCCTAACCCCTTTCTAATTAGGTTTGCAGGTCTTATCATAGCACCCCACGTATATTTTTTAAGTTCAAAGCTAGGTTAGGAGCTCTTTGAACTTTAGTGCCCGTCTATTAATTATAGCATAATTTAAACTCTGGAAAATATTAAAAATATATAATAAGATACCAACTATACAGTAGAATTTCCTCATATCACAGATGGAAATATCATATATGCTGATGTGCGAAGACAAAATCAAAGTCAGCATGATAAATTAGAAAACTTTTTTTTAAAATTAATTGAGAGATGAAATACGAAGGAAGAATCGAGGGTGCTTACCTGGGTATTCGTGAGTGTAAGTGTCCTAGATGTTGGGCGCTCTTCCGCCCAGATTCGCCGCGCCCTCGTACTGCAGATGACTAGCTTCAATCAGGATATAAGTTCAGCTCTGAGATTTGGGAAAAAAAGTAAAAATGCTAATCGGGTTTACCTGGTACGAAGAAGAGGCAGTCCCGAAGATGAAGCCCGAAGGGAAGCTGCTCCGGTTAAGGGTCGTGCTATCGTAGGACTTGGGGAAGAACACATATCCTTGGCTCCGACGATACCGATCAGTAGCATGCCAAGACCGAAGAGAGGGAGGGAGAGGCCAATAACCCTGAGTGAGCAGAGAGCCTTGTGTTTGGTGCTGTATATAGGTTCGCAGAGAGGCTTATGATATATACGTATAATGTATTAATGATGGAGAAGGTGGTCATGAATTGTGTGCAACGTGTCGCGGATCGACCCGAGAGGATGAGGTTATCCATGACACATCATCAATCGAGCCGTATTATGAAAGGTTATTCGGCACATCATCGATCAGTCAGATCTAATTAAAAAAAGTTGGAATATATTAATATTATAAATACAGTAGAATAGATAGTGCAATTAAGAAAAAATAGATTTTGATTATTCTGATAGTTATATGTCAATAATATTTATATTCCTTGTAATTCATATAAATGATTCCCCTTACACACAGCAGTAAGCACTTCAGTTCACTCAATTATATGGTAGTTTTCAGTATGGTTTTTAAAATTAGATCGGATTAGAAATCGATTAAAAAATGAGTTCATGTATTCGTAAGTCGAATTGAAGGTTCAATTAATCAAACCATATATTCAATAAATAATATTAATAGTGCAATTTTACCAATAAATTAATATAAGTTGAAAATTATTTATAACAAAAATTCATGATATGATAATTTTATTAATTCAAGTTTAACCTAAAATGTAAATATAAATTTAGTAAAATAAAATAAGTATATTATAATATATTTTTTATTTTTTTAATTTTAAGTTGACCGACTTTTTTACCAGTTCAATTGGGTTTACCAGTAAGATACGGAACTAACCGATTCAATCAAAGATGATCACATTTTAGGTGTAAATGGATTAAATCTTGAAACCGGATTAGGTAAATAACATATTCTCGATTGAACTGATCAGCCTGATTCAATTTTTAAAACTATACTTTTGAGGGCTTCCATCTCTTCACATGGAAAAGGCCGCTTAAGACCGGGTCTTAAGGCCTCACGGGTCACGGAACGCAAGATGCAACTCTACCCTCGCGACAAATGGTGCATACTAAAGTGAAGACTTTTGATATATATTTACATATATATATATATATATATATCATTTCACCTAACATTCAATTAAAGAATCCTATGGATAAATGTCACAAAACGACAACTTCCCATTATAATTTATATAGTGAATTAAGAAATACAAAGAAATGAAGAAAACGAGAGATATTAGAACATCAAATCTTGCGCTATCCCATTCCCTTCGCTGCTCCGCTCCTCGGGCACCTCTCATTCTCACCACCATTCCTAAGCCATCTGACTTCTCCACACAATCTCTCACACACACACACTCTCTCTCTCTCCTCGTCTGGATAAGACAGAAGAGGCCAGAAATAAAACAGGAGAGGAAGGGATTTGTACGTGGGGGTTATAAGGCGGTGCAAGAAGAAAGAAAAATAATAATAATATTAAAGAGTTAAATTGGGCCAGAGTTGCCATAATGGGCTCCTACGACGATGCGATGTTCTCCTATTGACTTTAAGTCTCCACCTTTAAGACTTTTCTTTCCCCCCTGAGAGCCCCTTCTCTATACGTACGTACATCTGCTCGTGTCTCTTATATGCGGTTCATGTGAAGCCACGAAGAAGTTCCATGCGATTTCCGTTTCTCAAGCAAGATTTAAACCTTCTCTTAGGATCTTGACATTTTCTCGATGGTGAAGCCATGGTGCAAGTTTCTATGCTCACGGCTAAACTTTTCCTGATCTGGCTCACAAGGTACGCGCAAAGTGACATGGGTGAGTTGAGACCCGAATGAACCCTTCCTTCCAGTCTCTTACCGTGTGGAGCCCTCGATTAATTTTCGTTATGGCCACCTGCACAATTGGAATTGTAAGTTGTCTTTTGTTACATTTATGCCGGCGTTCTTGGTGCGTTCATGCTCCCGGTGTACGTACATGCCCATCGTAAAAAAAAATGTTGGATCAACGAATGGGAAACTGCTTCAGCTGAGAGTCAAACTGCCGTAGGATTCCAGCAAGAAGGTATCTTCGGCCCCGAGGACATCGATCAGTAGCAAGCCGAAGAGAGGGAGAAGAACAGGACAGCTCATCTTCTTCAGACGAGCGGGCGTTCTGAGTGAGCGGAATGGAAGCAATTATGTTTGGTGCTGTGTGCATGCACCTGATCAGGGGATTAATATATGATGTAATGAGGGAGAAGTGATCAACTGTCTAGCTTGTAAGCTTGTTGGCATGACAAAGACAAGTCTTTGACTAAAAAGGACGAATGGATCTTCCTTTTTTCCTCTGCATTTTTTATGGCCAAAATTAGAGATTATAAAATCCAGAAGATGGTAGGGATAGTCGGATTGAACCAGTCTGGTCGGAAGCGACTTCCATAAATATAAAAATACCATGGTATTTTTAGAGATTTTATGGGAGCATATCTTTCACAAATATTTATCAGATGATTCTGGAGGAACCACATATCAAAGGGTATTGCCGGATGGTACGAACCTGAGGACCGAGAGGGATCCCATTGCGGTCAGCTACGAAACAGGAGATATGCTGTCAGAGTCTAATTATGGTATTGACATTGATAAATTTTGAGAGATTTTACTCGAGAGATTGGCACGAGAATCTGTGTTGTAGCTTGCGTTCAGGCTGTTAAATTGAGGCGCGTAATGCGCGTAGTTGGTGGTGTAGTAGTTCAGTCCGAGAAAGTCAAACGAACCCTTCAGCATCGCAGACTGCTCTTTCGAGAACCTAGGAAGCCTAGACCCAACGAGAGAACGCATGCTGTGTGGGTAGTCTCCGTTGACTATGGGGTCCAAGAACCTGATCACAAAATACAGCCGGATCAATGCTCTACAAGTAAATAATTAACGCACTGCAAGGCCGTAATGAAAAGGTAAGTACAGTGTGAGGATAAATGAAGCAGGCTCACCATCCAAGCATGAAATCCAAGGCTCGTAGTGCAGCGTTACGGTTGTGCATCGCATTCGTGTAAGGCTTGAACCAATGAGACACCAGCGTTATCCCAATCTTTCCCTTTTGAGAAGCCTAAGAAATCGAATCCATGCATGACAAACATATCGTATCCTTGTATCTTGGCAATTGCAAATGTAGTATTCCGTACACATCAGTGAAATCTGATGGTTGGAAAAGGGTGAGGGTACTGATTCTTGTAGCAGATTACCTGATATTTTTCCTTGTATAATCTAACAGCAGCTGGTGATGCCCCACCTGGTATGGCTCCGTCCCCGAGTCTCCGCCGGTGCAGTTCGGTTGCTGCCACTTGGAACACCGACCAGGAGCAAGCGTACCTAAGGCATAGCCACCGCTGCTGTAGCTCCACGGCTCGTTTAATGTTATCCAGTGCTTCACCCGATCCCCGAATTCATCGAAGCAGACACCCCATATAATCTCAGAAATCATCCCTACGGACATAAAATAAATCACATCACACTAGTGGGTAGAGTTGCATTACTCAAAGCCTAACGATGACCGATGGAGAAGAAGAGGAGAGTTCATCTTCCTACTTGAGCGAGAGGCCAATGCTCTTGAGCGAGTGGAGAGACTTGTGTTTGGTGCTGCTGTATATAGGTTCGCAGAGAGGCTTATGATACACATATAATGTATTAATGATGGAGAAGGTGGTCATGAATTGTGCGCAACATGTCGTGGATTGACATGAGAGGATGAGGTTATCCATGACACATCATCAATCGAGCCATATTAGGAAAGGGTGTCCGACACATCAACAGTTAATTACATCCAATTAAAAAAAAGTTGGAATATATCAATATTGTAAATATAGTAAATATTGTAGATAGGGAAAATAGGTCTCATAATTTTGGTATTTACGAAATTTTGAGAAATATTTTTCTGCCAAGCCTATTCATATTCATTGTAATTCATATAAAAATTAATATTTCTCTGCATATATGTAACCACTCTAATCCATTCAATTATATGGTAGTTACGCTCGTGACAGATCGCCAAAGAAGAAATTCGGGAAGAGATGTTACAGAATCGAGCAGCTCACAATCTTATTTTAATTTCACTTATAGAACTTCTCGAATATATATATATAATGTAACAGCATTCTCTGCCTGAATTTTCTTTTAAGAGATAAGATTTCACGGGAATCGGACCCTCTTGTCTCTTGACTTACTTGTCCATTTAGTTTGTCGATATTTCATTTCTCCAAGGTCTCTTCTTCTTCTTCTTCTACTCATGAACAGTTGATGTTAACACAAGTGGTTGTGAAGACACCATGCAGTCTTAGACTTCGACCCAGCGGCTCGGACTGCTTGCAATCTTCTAAGGTTACGGATGATGATCATCAAAAGTCACTAGTCTCATGTTTTTTCTTTTGTAAGTTTCATATAATTCCAAGTAATGCCAATAATGCTTGAAAATTCAAACACGAGAAATTCTAAAAGCAGGAGGAGGATTGCAGGGGACGTGAAAGACCCACGAGAATTCGTCCTCTTGGAAATTCAAGATAAGACAGTTAAGATACACAAAAGATCATTCGAGCCAGGAAGACATGAGAGGAAGAAGAGAACATATGACAAGTTATACATACTTATGAATATCGAGTATATAATATCTCTCAAGTTCTTGGTTAATGAGGAATGGCTGGTGTGCCAAAGCCCGTTTCTTTGCTAGTGTGAAGGGGGTGATGAAATGAGCATACGATCCACACAGGTCATATAACAGATAAAACCCACTGAAAAACACCTCATGATGAGACCGCCCTCTTTCACATAATTCAATCAATGGAAGTGTACGGCAGTAGTGATTCCATTGTGCTCAGCTAGAAGAAGATTTCAAAAAACCTAGAATTATCAGAATAAGCACAATGGTAGATGTTTTCTCTACTTTTTCATTTCAAATGGAGATTTTTTAGCCTTCAAAAATTGACCCAAGAATCTGTCATAAAGCTTGCATTTGAAACTTCCAAGTTGGGGTATACCTTTTGTATAATTAACAGAGCAGCAGTTCATTCCGGCGACCCCTTCATCATTGCAGGCTGCTCCTTCAAGAGCTTCGGGGGCCTGTTCTCGAGTAATTTTGTGGCATATGGGTGGTCTCCATTAATCAGCAGTTCCCAGGACCTGAAAGGGAGATTTCAAATTCCACAGTGAAGTTCAAGCGTTATCTTATAGGGAAGCTGCACTCTCCTTTCAGAGTAAGCCCATTCACCGACTCAGCCTTAGAGACTTGACCACCTATGATGGATCAGAAGTTCCGTTCTAACACAATACTTCAAAAATCGATCTGATACTAATCTTTTTCCCGAGATATCACCGATTTTGGTACATACGCTTCAGTTGAAAAGGTGTTATGAAATCAATTCTATTTATCAAAGAAAGAATCGGCTCTGATGTCAAGGGCACTTATTCATCTCCTTTGAATAGCTATCAATGGAGCTATTGCTCTTCTCAACCAGACTATATGCAGGCACCTTCCGTATCCATTTTTCCTTCATCACCTTCCTAACATTCTCAACCCTTCCCACTCTCCACCTGCAGCATAAATATTAGACAGGGCAACAAAACCACCGGGTTTCTTCATTTCCAGCCTCTCATTAACATCCTTGACCATTAATTCAGCCAGATCCTTCCTATCGTGAACGATGCATCCATTAAAGAAAGCTCCAAGTATTGACTCGGTCACATCTAAGGACATCTCCTTCACCAATTTATATGCCTCAATCATCCTGCCAGAACGGCATAGAAGATCAACAACACAGGCATAATGTTCTCTCTGGAGCTTAATATCACCGTAATTCTGCCTCATAGACTGAAGGATCTGAACACCCTTCTCGACTAAGCCTCCGTGACTGCAAGCAGAGAGAACACTGACAAAGGTAACTCCATTTGGCGGCAAAGTTTCTTCTATCATCGTCTCAAAAAGTTGCAACAAACTCATTAATCATCCCGTGCTTCCCATAACATCCAATCATAGCATTCCAGCTGGCAACATTCTTTATGGCAGCCCCAAAGGCAAATACCTTCTTCGCATTTTCAACATTACCACATTTTGAGTACATGTCGATAAGAGCACTAGCAACATAGACATTCCAATCAAGACCTAACCTGTATATCAACCCATGAATTTCTCTCCCTGTCTGAATTGCACCCATCAATCCACAGGCAGGAAGCAGACCCGTGACAGTAACTTGATTGGGCTTGGCTCCTGATGCCAACATGTCTCCGAGCAACCTGAGGGCTTCCCCTGGTTGGTGGCTCTGGACGAATCCAGAAATCAAAGCATTCCAAGTGACCAAATCAGAAAGCAGACCCTCGTTTTTCATCCTCGAAAATATTGACATGGCCCCAGCTCTGTCTCCCATTCGTGCACAGCTAGCTATCATAGCATTCCAGGTGAATGCATTTGGTTCTAGACCTTCCAACTTCAACCTCTCGAACAGTATGAGCCCCTCCTCGATCTTGCCCTTGTTGCAATACCCACAAATCATTGCAGTCCATGAGATGACATCTCTTTCAGGCATGGAAACCTCTACAGCCCCATCGAGCATTTGGGCTACTTTCTTCATCGGAGGCCTCAACGATGGGTCTTCCTGAATGCACCACAATGCTATCATCACGAATCTTCGCACCCTCTTCATGTCTCCCAGCGCCCCCTCATCGCCTTCTACGATTAGGTTGAGCCTGCCTCCGTGATAGCAGTCATAAACCCCAGTCAGAAAGTATCATCCGGGCCTCATCACCTAGATCGAAATCGCAGCTCTTCCTGCAACAGATTAGCTCCAGCAGAAGAATCCCGAAGCTGTACACATCGACTTTAACAGAAACCGGCATGTTTCTAAACCATTCTGGAGCTAAATATCCCTTCGTCCCCCGGACTGCGGTCACAGTTCTCGTCTGGTTACCCATGAGAAGCTTCGCCAGCCCGAAATCACAGATCTTGGCTGTGAGGGACTCGTCGAGGAGGATGTTCTGCGGTTTGATATCGCAGTGGATGATCTGAGTGCTGCACTCCTCGTGGAGGTACAAGAGGCCCCTAGCGACCCCGCAGGCTATCTCGATCCTCTTGAACCAGCTTGGCCTCAGACCTCCAAACAGAAAATCTGCCAGCGACCCGTTCGGCATGAACTCGTATACCAAGAGGCGGTGTTGCCCCTCATTGTAGAACCCGATAAAATTGGACAAGGTTCTTGTGATTGGTTCTCCCAATCGTGTCCACTTCAGTCTTGAACTCTCTTTCGCCGTCAGAGGTCATTTTTTCCAGCACTTTGACTGCAACGACGCCTCTCTCGCTGGATGGGAGAACTCCTTCATAAACAGCCCCAAAAGCTCCCTAGCCCAGCTCTTCTTTGAACCCCAGTTGCTTCCTGGAGCTCCTTGTATGTAAAAGCTCCGCATGCCAGTGAAACCATTCATCGAATATGGTTGCAGAGTTCTGGATTGTTGTGCACGATTATATTGAAACCAAATCAGGAAGGTTAAGGGAAGTAGGATCAGGTTCAAAGCTGCGGAGCTGCTCAGAAATGCTAATCCTATGATAATTACGGTCCTGTTATCTTTTGTCTTTGCGCCCCCGAACGGGTCTTTTGAAGTAGAGTTATCGATCCTCGTCTTGATGAGAGCTACCCCTCCAACGCTGGAATCGACCTTCCCGTTAGAGAGAGGCATCCTCTTCTTCCAACACTCGCCATTTTCGAAATATGGCAACATCACAGAAGCAATCAGTCAAACAAGCTTGCCTGCAGAAGTCTTCGTTTTGATTATTGTAATGTTCATAGTTCGATAGAGGCCAGTCGGTGTTGATCATTCGGCAGATTGTGAATAATTCCGTTTCCAGCATACCTGAAGATGGAAAACAGTTTAAAAAGGTTCTATAACTATCATGACATTCAAAAACCTCATTCATGTAGTCCTCTTGCGTATTTGATAGGATCTGATTTTATTTTACACGAGATAGTTGTAATTACATAGACTTACCTTCCTCACAACTTTGAGGTAGAAAGTCCCCGCTTGCATCCGTTCATATCGTTTGATGGATCAAGGAAGCTGTACCCGTCTGGGCATTTACATCTTGGCTTCTGGTCATCTTCGAGGATACAGTAGCTGTTATACCCACACGCTCCACCGCTAACAGATTGCCGCATAGCCAGGCAGATGTCTTCTGGGACTGGGGAAGAAATCATGGACCAAGCCATGGGCCTCCTTGAACGCAAGCTCGCATTTCTGGGGTAAACGTACTGCCTGAATACTCCATCATACTCAATGATTGCTCTCTGGAAACAATTCTCGCCCCGGACAGTCTCTGACATTTACAGTACTAATCACAGAAACCGTTTCGTTCCTGTGACATAGATCTGGCCGGACCGGTTGAAAATCACCTAATGGCCACTGTTGATGGTTCTGGTGGACCAATAGGCATTAGACACATCGAAGACCGGAGATGAGTTAACATGACAAGGTTCCCGTCAAACTGCATGTTAAACTCGAAACTCCCAGTTGAGTAGTCTGTGTCAGAGTATCGGGAGACAAGTTTGGTGTTTCCGATCTAACTCCTGTGTAGGAACGATTGTATCAGTGGGATATTTGAAAGACTCCCACAAGTTGGAGCCTGTTTCATCCACCAGGACAAAATTACCATTGTCTACCAAATCAATGCCAGCAAAAATCGAGACAGGTCAAATTATATGATTTGGAAGTTATGGAAAAGAAAAGGTAGAAATTCTGCAACATAATATATTGAATTTAATTACTCATCCACAGTACAAACCAAAGTCAATTTAGAATTCAAAAGCAAGGAGCTAGCTCCTAAATTGTGGTATTACCATCTTTGCACCCAGACCAAACTTGCCACGTGTCTGCTTCAACCCATATTTTGTCCCAGATAAGACTGCATAAATGGACAGGTTCATGGGAAGCTCATGTCTGTTAGCTACAAGAGCTGGAAGCTAAATGCAAACAAGTCCTTTAACAAATAACTGAGTGAATTTCAAATTTTGAAATTCAAAATTATGTGTACTTGCTCTTTTGAGCTTGATCATTTAAATAGCAAAAATAAAATAAAAAGACTTTTGAATTAGGTGGGTAAGGATTAGGTTTTGAAACCTTTCCATCTAGTGGTATATAGAAAATATAGCAGGCCAAAAATGGACAGGGAGATCAAAAAAAAAATTACCTCTTCCAAACATATTTGGAATGTCATCATGGGGCATCCCTCTTCCATTATCCTACATAAGTGAAGAGATTATTCAACTTATAGAATCACAAATAATAATGGCATGTGTTAAGAAAAAGTAGCCTGATGGAGAAGAAGATGATAACATAAGAAATGAAGCACACCTTGCAAGTCACCCTGTAAAAGGATGCCTCACCTCGACCCTTTATGGCTTTTGCAGGTGTAGGCTCTTTAGTTTTCTTCCCAAGCGCTGCATTCTTTGCTTGAATTTCTTGATTCTAGCTTCTTTAGCTAATCGTTTCTGCATGGGAGGGGGATGCAACAGATTGACTTGGAGAAGGGTATGAGTAACCCATGAATTTCTAAGCAACAAAGGAACTATGGCATATGCAACATTTCTTTCTATCAAGGGTTTCAGTTAAAAATATGGTTTCCCAAAATCACTAGTTTATTGTTTTCCCAGTTGAACAACTTTGGCAAAGGATCAAACAGATGATGAATACCTTGCATAGTGTTCCCTAAAATGATTCTCAATGAATGACACGATGACTGAGGGAACATTTCATGAAAAACAGTTAAGTACTGAAAAAAAGTGATAACTGTAAAATCAAGAGGATTCAACCTATGAAGTGGGTTAAACAAGCAAGTTATGGAAAACCTGGAAACAACTTACTGGTAGTGAGTTGCTGATTATCAAAATGATGGGGGTTAACAATAGAAACTGGGAGAACAATACTCCAATGACCAGTTCAAATCATATTAAACTTAGAGATTGTCTGTTGCAATTATAAGAGCCAGTTAAATTGAGCCTCATTACTCTCCATGTCATTTGAGTTTTCACTCAGCAACCACAGACAGTAATTTTCACTTCAGGAAAAAATAAAAGAACCGCATAAATCAGGACAGTAAATACAGCAAAGGAAAACTTCAAAGATTGAAGCAGTAGACCGCAAATATGAATGAAAATTCGAGCAGTAACCATTGCACAATACCTCACGAGCCTTAGTTGACTCATAATCATCATCATATAATTCCTCATCAACACGTTTTCGATGAACAAGACCAATCATAGAGTTGAAAACTTGCTCTTCTCTATCTCCTCACTGCAACAAAAATTGCCAGTTCAGAAAGAAATAATTTGTGGATTCTTTTTCCTGCATAAAACTTTAAAAAAGAAATAAAATTGGTAAAACCCATATAACATATGAATTTTTCATGTCACGCCCCTCATCAGTCCAATGCCAATAGTCGTACGAAACTAGGTGCTCACATTGTTATTTCTACCACATGGAAGCTCGGAAATGGACTCAGCTGAATCGAGTGAGTTTTTCGACAAGCTCTCTAACAGTAGTGTATAAGGCATTTCCCAGGCTGCACTCGGATAGTGAAAACAGCACAATACTCTTATTTGACGTTTTGCAAAGCAGATGTCAAGTCAATCATAGTCAGCTTGCTTCACAGAGAGGAATCAAACAAAAGAACTCTTGGAAGCAGAGCTCACATTATCAAAAGCGGCGATGTTCTTATTCTCTGCAAAGAATTCAGCCGGAGACTCTGTACCAACAAGCACACAGATCACATGAAACAAAACTTTACGTAAAATCACGGCTGCAGCGGCTCAAATTTCAACATCCGCAGGACAAATCAGAAGGAGTGCTGGTACTCTGGTTGAGGACGTCTCCTTGGGCTTCCTCGGAAGTCTTCGGTTTTGCGTTTCTTCGGCTCAGCCGGGCTCTCGCTGCTGATCCAGTTTCCATCAGCAGAGCAAGACCAGAAGGCCCGCCGGAGGATCCACGACTCGCTCGGGTGTCGATCACCGGTTGTTTCAACCCGCCGCACCTGACAGAGCTCCCACTTAGCTAGGGCTTTGCTGCTGGCATATGATCGAATGTATCTCAAACCGCGAATTGTGTATGCAGCGTCCAATTAAAGATGGAAGCTCTTCGAGGGGAATCAGGCCGGCCTCCCATTAGCGAACTCAATCAACGGTAGAGATTAAAAGCTCGGAGACCCCGCGCCCCCGTCCTTTGTCCCAGAAAACAATCAATTTTCTGCAAAATCAACGTAGCGGATAAGTTTTCGCCGCCGGATTTAGAGGCGGGAGTAGGCTTTTCCTTAGCTTAAGAGGATAATGGGGCTGGGCCCCATTGGCCTGGAACATGCATTGGCATTTTCAGCCCAATTAGGTGTCTTTTTTTTTCCCTCCTCTCCACCTTTTCTTTTTCTTGAAATATTAATTTAATTTTTTTCTCACTGATCACGGGAAATGTTATCAATTCGAATTGTTTGAGGACTAATCCCGCTCTTAGATTTGACTGACCCTCGACTTAGTAAAATATTTGTAATAGATTTATCAAAATACATATCATAAATAAATCCTCCCACTTACGATACATTCCCGCCATTTTTATCATTCCCCCATATATATCAACATTTCATATAAAAATTTTAACCCGTGGATATATTTAAAATTAAAAGGAAATTTGCAAATTTGTTGAGGGACAATCCTTTGTGGGGTGAACATATGATTGAAACATTTATATTTTTCGGCCTTGCATTCTCATTGAAATCATATCTCAACATGAGCTCCATTAATGGAGGCCTGTCAAGAAGGTTCATGAACCAGCGGCTCGATAATTTCAAACCCGGGGTCAAGTTTTTCCAGGCAGTTCCACGGTCCACATAATCTATTGCTGGATCCGTAACTGCCGGAATTCCCCCGACTTGAGCAACCCGCGCAAGAGGGCTGGGAATTTCGGTTCTACTTGGCCATATGACACTCTCCAATAATGCACGTATTGACCTGTTGGCTTGGCTGTAAGAAAGAAGAGGCCATTCCTGCCCCGAATGACTATGGGGACAGCTCTCCAGGCCCGAAAAGGGCACGATGCTTCAATTCCATGATGAGGATCGGATGGTTTACAATCACCGGTGAAGATCAGCATGAGTTGCATCTATCCAACTTCAGCCATTTTGGTTACGGAAACGGCAAACATTGTAAAGAAGAAAAATCTCTCTCTTTTNTAGTTATACACAAGAATGCCATCAAAAAAATACCTGTATATTTAGACTTACGCAGGTGGGAATGAACACCTGATCTCACGCTTTGGAATGGTTTAGCGCGCATTGGGTGGATGAGACTCAAAGATGCATCACCACAAACCTCATAATGTTCCTTCATGTGTCTAAAGGCCGTTTTCTAGCTGTCCCCTTCATTGCATCCTGATTTGTGAACCCCAAGCTGCAGGTCGAGTTTGGAGAAATACATGACCATGAAAGACTCATCATATACAATTCTCAATGACATATGGGGAACTTTCCTTGACTGGTTTGATTGCATTCAGCCCAGTTAATCAATTACACAACCTCAAGAATTGTCCATCTTCTTGACCCAGGATAACAGGTGATCAGTAAGGACTGCACTGGTCGTATCACCCTGTGACAGCATCTCCGGAGAGGCGCCTCAATTCCAGCCTTTTGTATATTGGGGAACCGATAGGGTCGGATTTCACTGGCTGGCTTCCCTCTTAAGAGTATCCTATTGTCCTGGGTCCTGTGCAGCTGGAAGCCCTTGGATTCAGTGAAGAATCCTCATAATTCTGCTATCACCCTCTTAACTTGGGGGTCTAACCTCCACAACGCTCCTCCCTTCTACTCGCAAGCCCTCCAATGTCCTTGGAAACATACACAAGCTTGCAGCATTGCAATCTGCCCCTCTTCTAAAGTTTTATCTAGCTTTCCCCCCTGGTTATCAACAGGAGATTGGTCCTCTTGCTGCCCTATTGAAGCACTACATGTCTTACATCATCACATTGAGCTCACTTCCAACATCTCAATCCCAAATTCGTCCCCTCCTAGAGTTTTAGTCATTGACCCCTAGATATCATTTCATAGTAATCTCAAGGGTAAGCAGGTAACAAATCAGTCGTATAATATGTGCCCGCCATTTCCACCTAAGCCATTACACGGCTTACACTAGTGAGCTCCATACTCATTCCAATGACACCTGCAGTGTTAATCTGGGTGGTCCTGTCACACACTCTCTTCCCCAATTCTAGGTCTAGGAAGTTATACGGTCTCCCGGATCCACCAGGATTGCAGCTTTCTCCACTAGTCCTCCACCTTCATGGTCTGAAGCTAGAGGCCCCGAAAGGGAGAGATAGAGGGGAGAAGCTCAGTGAAACCAAAATTCAGGCAGCACCTCCCCATTCCATTCCCTCCTCATCATCCTCCACCTCCTCTTACCTCGAGAGGGAGTAGAATTTTTCTTTTAGACATCTGTGTCCCTCAAGGCACAAATTCTTCTTCATCACACAACCAAAACACCTACGCCCTTTGGCTCTTCTCTCATCCATCTCCCTTCTCGTAAAGGCTCCACGGGTATGTTTCGAATATGTTTTTGTTAGGGAAAGCCTGGAATCTATGCCGGTATAGAGGTAAGATACGCGCCCCAGTGGGTATAGGTTCCAGGTTTAGGCTTTACCGTAGTTGTACTGTAGAAGACTCCCTACTTGCATTAAGTCATGGGAAGCTTTGGCCGAAAACTACAGGCGCCGGTTGTTGACTGTTGTAGTTCTGTAATCATTACGTATTCGTCGTGGCTAGATTGTAGCTTCTTCTGCAGTTTGCCATGAAATAGCTTATTGCGAAGAGTATGTTGGGGGATCTTGAACATTCTAACTATGGTTCTTGACTGCAGTTCAAGGAGCCAGCTAGGAAAAAACTTTGACAGCATGCTCCTCCGGTATTTCCACACCTCCGATTGAGCAGGAATTCCAAATTGTGTGATATAGTCTCGAAGTTACCTTCCTAGAAGAGGTTCTTGAGGTCCCCCAATGGGTCCTCATGCTCTGACCTGGTGAATCGGGCGACCATGTGTCAAATGTTAAGTGTCATCCCAGTAATCTCCCTCGAGCAGCTCGACACCCTTTCATGTCAGGACTGGTGCCATTGCAAGGCTTCTTCATCCAGGTGGATGCGATACCAATCGAACCCTCTCTTCGTTCGGTGTTGCATCGAACTCAAAGAATTGATTGACCTTATACAAACCAACCCTCGAAGTTATTCCCGCTAAACTTTGGGAAATCAATTCGCTCAATCGCCGTAGTGCTCCGTAGCCATCATTCCGATTGCTCGGCCAGGGGTCTTGGGAAGTCGCCCCCTCTGTCCTCATTTCCTCATGACGGCCTCCGGTATGCAGATTTTGTATCTAGAAGCTCAAACCTGTGATGAAAATCACGAAGCTCGTTATATTGCTGGTCACTCTTTCAACTCCCGCCTTCAACTGCTGCCATCACCAATTCGTTCTGGTGCTTTAGCTCCCCATTCGCTGCTCGTTGTTCCCAGATAGCAGTCTCAACTCTTCGGGGCTCCTGGGATCATGTTTTCCATCGCTCCACAGCTGAGAATCAAAGGCACTGATACTAATGTTAGGAACCGATGGAGCCAATCAGGGAGAAGGACGAAAGAATCGTTCGATTCATGGGGAAGAAGGAGAAGATCCTAGGGTTGGGGAGAAGAAGAGAAGAAGAAGAGAACAAACTCCACAGGGGAGGGAGAGGGAAAATCCAAAAACTGATTTTCAAAGCCTAACCACCCTTGTTCGGTTACACGTTTAACCCCCCTTCTCGCTGCCAAGGCTCGCACGCTTACTTTCTTTCAACTCCTCCACTTCCTCACCTGTTACAAGAAGCCCTTCCCTTCATGTTATTCTCCAATTGGTCCCTCAAACTAAACTGCTCCTAAGACAACCTTTGCACCCAGAGACCTACGACTCGATTCTATCCCAGTGGTCAGCAAGAAAGCATGAAGTTGCTCGTTGAGTTACTTGGGTTTTATTTGACCACGTTTTCTTGTTTTTCAATTTTAGTTGTTTTAGTTCCTAGAATATAGGAGTTTGTTTGGTATGCTTCTTGTTTTCCAAAATCAGTGAGAGTTTGTTTCAGCATGTTGTCCTTGTTTCTAGGAAAGTTTGTTTCAGCAGCACGTTACTATCTACTAGATATACTATAGCATTGGTTGTAGCAATTATAGCAACAGCAAGAGAATCCAGTTCCTATTTTTTGTGTCTTCCTTTTTCTTTCTGAAACTCTACAGTGGTATCAGAGCTAGAGGTTTGCAGTAGCAGTGAAAGGACATGACCATTGAAAATTTCTGTGCAGCCAGCTATCCCTTGCTTTGCATGGTCAATATGATCATTGGGGCATGTTGATGGAGAATTTCTTTGAGGTCCAAAGGAGTACTGGGACGTCATTGAGTCTAGAGTAGTAGAACCAGCAACTGGGGCCATGTTGACAAAATGCCCAAAAATCTCAATCTGGATGCTTTGAAGCTGAAGGATCTCAAGGCCAAGAACTACCCTTTTTCAGGCTGTTGATCGATCAACCTTGAAGACAATTTTTTGCCAAAGATACCTCCAAGCACATTTGGGATGCAATGAAGAAGAAGTATCAAGGGAACACAAGGGCAAGGCGTGTACAACTTCGAGGGCTTCGAACTGAGTTCGAGAATTTGCGCATGAAGTCGGGAGAGTCAGTTTCCGACTATCTATCAAGAACAATGGCAATTGCTAACAAGATGCGGATCCATGGTGAGAAGATGAAGCATGTCACCATAGTCGAGAAGATTCTTCGATCAATGACACCAAAATTTAATTTTGTTGTTTGTTCTATAGAAGAATTGAAGGATATTGATTCACTTTCAATTGATGAGTTGCAAGAGTTTCTTTGTTGGTTCATGAGCAAACATTTGTCCAATAAGAAAAAGAAAGAACAAGCATTGAAGCAGCAGCTAATCCTAAAGGTCTTGGTCGTGGGAAAGGGAGATGGAAGAATAGAGAAATGCTCCAAAAATCAGAGGTGGATCATGCTACTGATCCCAAATGGAAAGCAAAAGGCCCATGGCAGTAACCACAATGGTTATGGACTAAAGTCGGTTAACAAGTCTAATGTCAAATGTTATAGATGTCATAGGTATGGCCATTACAAGTTTGAATGCAGAACTAATCTCAACAAAAATCATGGTGTGAAATCAAATTTTGCAGAGAAAGAAGAAGAAGTTTCTCTCTTGATGGCTTGCCATACAAAGGAAGCTGTGCACCAAGATTTGTGGTATTTGGATTACCGGTTGCAGCAATCATATGTGTGGAGACAAGATAATGTTTTCAGATTTGGATGAATCATTTTCACAACACTGTAACCTTTGGTGACAACTCTAAGGTTTCGGTTATGGGCAAAGGAAGTGTGAAAATTCACACTAAAGAAGACACGCATGAGATTATCTCTAATGTTTTCTTTGTTCCAGATCTGAAAACTAACTTGTTAAATATTGGACAGCTCCAAGAGAAGGGATATGAGATTTCTATCAAAGATGGAGTTTGCCGCATTCATGATGACAAGCTGGGCTTAATTGCCAAAGTCAACATGACACCAAATAGGATGATTCTATTGCATCTTGACAGCTCCAACCAGTCTTGTTTCTCTTCAAGGCTAAAAGATGAAGCATGGTTATGGAATTTTCATTACGGACACTTGAATTTTGGTGGTCTAAAAACGTTGCAGCAAAAAAACATGGTGACGGGTCTTCCGAAAATTCAATGTCCCTTGCAAGTATGTGAAGAATGTACTGAAGAATGTATTGTTGGTAAGCAACATCGAGACCATTTTCCCAAAGGAAAATCATGGAGAGCGAAGGAAGTTTTGGAGCTAGTTCACACTGATTTATGCGGGCCCATTACTCTGACATCAAATGGTGGTAAACGTTATTTTATAACATTCATCGATGATTATAGTCGGAAAACTTGGGTTTATTTTATGCAGGAGAAGTCTGAAACTTTTTCAACTTTCAAATATTTCAAGGCGCTTGTAGAAAGGGAAACAAGTACGCCTATAAAGACTCTTCGTAGCGATTGTGGTGGAGAATATAACTCACAAGAATTTATAAATTTTTGTGAGGAGCATGGGATTAAAAGGTAGCTTACAGCAGCTTATACACCACAGCAAAAAGGTGTTTCAGAGAGAAAAAATCACACAATCTTGAATATGGTGCAGGCAACTCTGGTGAAAAGTGGTGTCCCAAGAAGTTTTTGGCCTGAAGCAATCAATTGGAGCATTCATGTACTGAATAGAAGTCCTACACTTGCTGTTCAAAATGTGGCACTTGAAGAAACTTGGTGCAGAAGAAGACCAAGTGTGGATCATTTTAGAATCTTTGGTTTGTATTGTGTATGTGCACATTCCAAACCAAAAAAAAGAAGCAAGCTTGAGGACAAAGGAGAAAAATGCATTTTTCTTGGTGTTAGTGAGTAGTCAAAAGCTTACAAATTGTACAATCCTATCACCAAGAAAATTGCCATTAGTCGTGATGTGGTATTTGATGAAGAACAATTCTGGATTTGGGATGAGAAGAAAGCTGGAAAGCAAATACAAGCCGATTTTGATGGCCAAAATGGAGAAGTGCAACCAGTGGAGAATACACAACCACCAGCAACTGAACAACACATTTCAGCTTCTGAAACAGAGGGTGAACAATGACCTCAACGTGTTAAAAGATGGCCAGCTTGGATGGCTGATTATGAGGTAACTAGGATTGACCAAATTGAAGATCCCCTTACTCATTTTGCTCTATTTTCATATTGTGACCCAGTAACTTTTGAAGATGCTATTAAAGAAACAAAGTGGCAAAAGGCGATGGATGCTAAAATCGCAGCCATTGAAAGAAATGATACTTGGGAGCTGACGAAACTTCCAAAAGGGCAAAAGACCATTGGAGTGAAGTGGGTGTACAAGACAACGCTGAAGGAGAATGGTGAAGTTGATAAGTTCAAGGCCTACTTGGTACTAAAAGGTTATAAACAAGAATTTGGCATTGATTATAAATAAGTGTTTGCTCCGATTGCAAGGCATGATACAATCAGATTGGTGATTGCCTTAGCTGCGCAAAATTCATGGCCTATCTTCGAGTTGGATGTGAAATCAACTTTTTTGCTTGGTGACTTAGAAGAAGAGGTATTCATCGATCAACCCCCTGGTTATATTAAGGTTGGAAATGAGCATAAAATGTATAAATTGAAAAAGGCTCTTTATGGGCTACAACAAGCCCCACGGGCTTGGTATAGCTGTATTTAAGCTTATTTTCTGAAGGAAGGTTTTCAGAAATGTTCATATGAATATACACTTTTTACTAAAGTTGGAGATGGAGGAAAAATGTGTATTGTTTGCTTTTATGTGGATGATCTGATTTAAACTGAAAATGATAATTGCATGTTTGAAGAATTTAAGCACTCTATGATGCTTGAGTTTGATATGTCTGATCTGGGAATGATGCGCTATTTTCTTGGCATAGAAGTGATGCAATTGTGAGCCCATGGACTTGGGCCCAAGGAGAGCCCAACCAATTAAGTTAGACCCATCTATTCTTTTTCTTTTTTCTTTTCTCTCTTTTCTCTCCCCCACCGCCTTACGCCTCCTTTTACCCCTGTCAATCAACCTTTTTCTCTTCTTCTCTCCATTCTTCTGGAGACATCGCCGAACACCAGGGCGCGAGAGAGAGAGAGAGAGAGGGAGAAATTTGAACAAAGAGAAGGTGAGGTCGGAGAGGGCAGTTGAAAAGGATGAGTTAAACAAAAAGAGAATGATGGTAAATTTGAAATAGTTAAATGTTTATTTTGATTAATTTGAGTTATAATAGTAATATACATATTAGGACTTATAGGTTAGTTGAATAGTATATGTACAAGTATGATTTTTACTTACATAAGTAGTAATGAATTTGTGGTAAATAAAATAAAAGAAAATATGTACATTTATAGATGTGTACACACTTGATTAGGAGGAAAATGATTCGGGCAATGGAAGACAGAAGGGAAAAGAAAGAAAGGAACGGGAAGAAGAAGGAAGAGAAAAAAAAAAAGAAAAAGAAAAAGAATTAAAGGAACGGGGACGAAGAAGGAAAAAAATAGAAAGAAAATAAAATATAATAATAATAAATAAATAAATAAATAAAATAATATACATATATATATATAACTAATGAGGTTGGGAACCATTTTAGTCTTATATACATATATCTATGGAAGTTAGTCCAAGATATGGGTTTATGTAGGGTGTAAATTCTTTATATCAGTGATAAGATTATTTATTTGGTTAAGGTATAAATTATTATATGATATGTAATAATTTTACTATGAATCAAATGATAGGTACCGAAGAGACCTGAGATACCCACCCCGAAGATCTCGCATCGTGATTAGTCAGTTCGGGGGCAGTGAGTACATTTTTCTATTGTGAAATGTGATATTTATTATTAGTAATTAATAAATATAAATTATGAAATAATTATTTGTTATATCGAAGTAATTGTCATTTCTAGCGAGCACGTATATTTTGAATAAGTGACGAAGAGAATAGAAAAAGGATAAGTAATGTTAGTAGTTGGACATGCATACATACATATATGATTTACATTACTGTCTGTGTTTGTGTATAACCATGGTGACCGCTAAGCCGGCGGAATATAAATGAGCCTTATTGATTTACCGTGGGTTTTTGGCGGGATATAAACATGGGACATGAACGACGCTGGCTCTATGACCCCAACAGAATATGTGAGGTGACTCCCTTTTCGGACCTGGTCGGAAAAACAAAAACCAAAGAGGAAATGTAAGAAAAAGAGAGAGAGACTTGAGAGCAACGGGGTCCACTCTTACCGCCGGAGGATAATAGGTGGCCCCTGCAATTGCATGCGAAGGGAAGGGCACGGGAAGGAGAACATTATGAGATTGATTGAGGTGCGGGGTCACGGTACTGTTTGGGGAGAGAGGAGTATCAGTACCGCTATAACTCTGTCGCAAAGGTAGTGCGACCCCATGGTTATTGTTTGACATGAATCTTTACATGCATTGCATTATGAGGGTTGTATGGAGTTAGTTAGGTTACTAATAATCATCTATCCTTGATATTTGACTAACTAGTAAAAATGGATACAATTATGTAAGAACCTATACTTAAACTAATGTTATTTCACTAAGGAATTATGTATTCACTAAGTTGCAGTTCATACTCCTTTGCAAATGTTTTTTTCAGATAGGGAAGACACTTAGCCGAGCAAAACCGCCAAATTTGATTTGGGGATCAACTAGGGCGAACCGTAGATAGAGTACGTGTAGAAATTTGTGTATTGTTCTATATAAAATGTTACGACCTATAACGATTGGCAATAGCTATGGGTTGAGATGTGTTTGCTGTGTGATGGTGAGAAGCTTATGGATTGGGGAAAACTGTTACTGGATATGTTAGTTATAATGTTATATAACAGGTTGAAAATTTTGGGTTTGTATGAAAATAAGGGGAAACTCTGCCAAAATTTTGGGTCGTGATAGCAACGCATGTTGGCATTTTTATTTCCCAAAAGAAATATGTGCAAGAAATCTTAGAAAGGTTTAAATCTTAGAAAGGTTTCAGATGAAGAATTGCAATTTTGTTAGCACACCAATTGAGTTTGGTTTGAAGCTGATGAGAGATGTCGAAGGAAGAATGGTGGATGGGACTTTGTTTAAGCAAATCATTGGAAGCTTAATGTATTTGACTACAACAAGGCCTAATATAATGCATGCTGTAAGTGTTATCAGTAGGTATGTAGAAAGTCCAAGAGAGATACATATTCTAGCAGCAAAGAGAATCTTTCGATATTTACAAGGTTCTACAGACTTTGGGCTGTTCTACCAAAAGGGACATAAGATAAATTTAGTTGGCTTTACTAATAGTGATTATGCTGGAGATCTAGATGATAGAAGAAGTACATCCGAATATATTTTTATGATGGGCTCAAGAGCTATTTCATGGTCTTCAAAAAAGCAACCAATTGTTACTTTGTCAACAACTGAAGTTGAGCTTGTTGTTGCAACAGCTTGTGCTTGTCAAGCGATTTGGTTGAGGAAAATTCTTGAAGAGCTTCATTTCAAGCAAAAGGCAGCCACTACAATTTATTGCGACAACAATTCAACAATAAAGCTCTCCAAAAATCCTGTTCTACATGGAAGAAGCAAGCATATTGATGTGAAGTTTCACTTCCTAAGAGACCTCACAAAAAAAGGAGTCATTGATCTTATTCATTGCAGAAGTGAGGATCAAGTTGCTGATATTTGTACCAAATCCCTCAAGTTGGCTGCATTTCAGAAGTTGCCAAAGTTGCTTGGTGTTGGCAAATTGGATCAAACTGAATGTTGAAAAATTTTCAGTTTAACGGGGGGATGTTGAGTTACTTGGGTTTTATTTGACCACGTTTTCTTGTTTTTCAAATTTAGTTGTTTAGTTCCTAGAATATAGGAGTTTGTTTGTCATGCTTCTTGTTTTCCAAATCAGTAAGAGTTTGTTTCAGCATGTTGTCCTTGTTTCTAGGAAAGTTTGTTTCAGCACGTTACTATCTACTAGATATATATAGCATTTGGTTGTAAGCAATTATGCAAGCAAGAGAATCAGTTCCTATTTTTTGTATCTTCCCTTTTTCTTCTGAAACTCGAGCAGTTGCTTCACTGGAGACAAGGCCTTGGCTTTCAGGCATTTTTGCAGCAGCAGAGCTCGATGTAGGTCTACGAGCAGCATGTTTCCTACGCACATCAACCTTTGTAATGCTTGAACTGTTAGCTTATGAAGCCGCTGCCATATTTTGTGAACATGAAGCTGCTTCAACTTTCGAGTAAGTCAACTGGAGAGCTCAGGCAAGAGTTCGACCCAACCTGAAGGGTAGAAGCGTTCACTTCCTCCGAGTGTTTGTAAAAAGCTCAAGGATGCAAATGCACAAGGAAAAAAAACACGTTTTTAGAAAGACCAAAAGTTGGCACAATCGGACATTTGCGTAACTCTTATATATTATCAAAGCTAGATTTATCAACTTCCTCTATGCATTATTTTTTTTCTTATAGAAATTATCTATTATTTATAAATTTAATAAATATAAAAAATTTATTCATAAAATTTAAATAGCTTATATTGGAATTCCGAAATACAGGGGAAGGATTATGTCACTTACTACACGAATTTAAATTTAAGTAGATGTCCGATATTTCAGATTACTGAAAAAGAAGAACATAATACACGACGCACATAGATTCTAAGGGGAACTTAATCAGATAGAACTGATATACGAAGCTGGTTCTGGCGGAATGGAAACCTCTACAGCCCCATCGAGCATTTGGGCTACCTTCTTCATTGGAGGCCTCAAGGACGGGTCTTCCTGAATGCACCACATTGCTATCATCACGAATCTTCGCACCCTCTTCATGTCTCCCAGCGCCCCCTCATCGCCTTCGACGATTAGGTCAAGCCTACCTCCGTGATAGCAATCATAAACCCAGTCAGAAAGTATCATCCGGGCCTCATCACCCAGTTCGAACTCACAGCTCTTCCTGCAACAGATTAGCTCTAGCAGAAGAATCCCGAAGCTGTAGACGTCGACTTTAATAGAAACCGACATGTTTCTAAACCATTCTGGAGCTAAATATCCCTTCGTCCCCCGGATTGCGGTCACAGTTCGCGTTTGGTTACCAATGAGAAGCTTCGCCAGCCCGAAATCACAGATCTTGGCTGTGAGGGACTCGTCAAGGAGGATGTTCTGCGGTTTGATATCGCAGTGGATGATCTGCTTGCTGCACTCCTCGTGGAGGTACAAGAGGCCCCTAGCGACCCCGCAAGCTATCTCGATCCTCTTGAACCAGCTTGGCCTTAGACCTCCAAACAGAAAATCTGCCAGTGACCCGTTCAGCATGAACTGGTATACCAAGAGGCGGTGTTGCCCCTCATTGCAGAACCCGATAAATTCGACAAGGTTCTTGTGATTGGTTCTCCCAATCGTGTCCACTTCGGTCTTGAACTCTCTTTCGCCGTCAGAGGTCATTTTTTCCAGCACCTTGACTGCAACAACGCCTCTCTCGCTGGATGGGAGAACTCCCTTATAAACCGCCCCAAAAGCTCCCTTGCCCAGCTCTTCGTTGAACCCGCCAGTTGCTTCTTGGAGCTCCTTGTATGTAAAGCTCCGCATGCCAGTGAAACCATTCATCGAATATGATTGCAGAGTTCTGGATTGTTGTGCACGATTATATCGAAACCAAATCAAGAAGGTTAAGAGAAGTAGGATCAGGTTCAACGCTGCGGAGCTGCTCAGAAATGCTGATCCTATGATAATTACGGTCCTGTTGTCGTTTCTCTTCTTTGCGCCCCCGAATGGGTCTTTTGAAGTAGAGTTATCTATCCTCGTCTTGATGAGAGCTACCCCTCCAACGCTGGAATCGACCTGCCCGTTAGAGAGAGGGATCCTCTTCTTCCGACACTCGCCATTTCGAAATATGGCAACGTCACAGAAGCAATCATTCAAACAAGCTTGCCTGCAGAAGTCTTCGCTTTGATTATTGTAATGTTCATAGTCCGATAGAGGCCAGTCAGTGTTGATCATTCGGCGGATTGTGAATAATTCCGTTTCCAGCATACCTGAAGACGGAAAACAGTTAAAAAGGTTCTATAACTATCATGAATTTCAAAAACCTCATTCATGTAGTCCTCTTGCGTATTTGATAGGATCTGATTTTATTTTGCACAAGATAGTTGTAATTACATAGACTTACCTTCCTCACAACTTTGAGGTAGAAAGTCCCGCTTGCATCCGTTCATATCGTTTGACGGATCAAGGAAGCTGTACCCGTCTGGGCATTTACATCTTGGCTTCTGGTCATCTTCGAGGATACAGTAGCTGTTATACCCACACGCTCCACCGCTAACAGATTGCCGCATAGCCAGGCAGATGTTTTCTGGGACTGGGGAAGAAATCATGGACCAAGCCATGGGCCTCCCTGAATGCAAGCTCGCATTTCTCGGGTAAACGTACTGCCTGAATACTCCATCATACTCAATGATTGCTCTCTGGAAAAAATTCTCGCCCCGGACAGTCTCTGACATTACAGTACTAATCAAAGAACCGTCCGTTCCTGTGACATAGATCTGGCCGGACCGGTTGAAAATCACCTGATTGCCAGTGTTGTTCGTAAAGGTGGACCAGTAGGCATTAGACACAACGAAGACCGGGAGATGAGTTAACATGACGAAATTCCCGTCCCACTGCATGTTAAACTCGAATCTCCCAGTTGAGTAGTTTGTGTCAGAGTATCGGGAGACAAGTTTGGTGTTTCGATCTAACTCCTGTGTAGGAACGATTGTATCAGTGGTATTTTTGAAAGACTCCCACAAGTTGGAGCCTGTTTCATCCACCAGGACAAAATTACCATTGTCTAGCATGGAAGCGTGGGAAACTCCAGTACGTACAGCAGCCCAGGCCTCTCGCCCATTCGGGTCTTTGAGAACAAAACCGCCTCCCTGGATCAGCTCTACTCTAGACCCTTCACGAGATAAAGTAGCCCCATTCGCGAACCAGATGACTGTTTTCTCCGGTATCTTGTCGAACCATATGGCTAAGAGGAAGCCATCTCTCCCGATCTCCTGGAATCCAAAAGCAAAGTCTCCGGATGGTGATCTCCACAAGGCGTTCTGGTCACCTGCTGTAAGAGATCCCGAAGTTATGTTTCTCTGAGCTTGGGCTAATTTGGCGAGTGGAAGAAGAAGAAGCAGCAAAATCGCAAGGGTAGCAGCAGAAGCCATGGGATGGGAAGAGCAAGTGCTTCTTGCTTCAAGGACGGGCTCAAACTAGAAGAGATAAATGGTGGCTTCTGCAAGTCTGTGTGGGACCGGTAGAGGCTGATAATTCTTCCACTGACTCCTGCAAGTCTTTAGCGTGTGGAACCCTCAAAATTGAATAATCCCTGTCCAAGTAGTCCTCCCATAGAAAAACTAGAATTTATCATAAATTCTTCCCAACTGAACTGCCCGATGGCATCAGTGTTCGTAGGGCCAATCTGCTGGAAATAAAACGCGTTCTATATTTGTGGTCCTAACTTACATAGAGAAGCAACATGAGCGAAGATATGGCACTTTTGCCGTATTCTTCTCGTTCCTCGGTTTTCACCAGGTCTGGAGATCTGTGAGACTAATTGGGGACCACTATCGTAGGCTTCTAATTCCTTAGTTCCCCGTCAGATGGTATTATTGATCGAGTCTTACGTCCATGGCCCGTGATGCAAACGTTAATTGGACAAGGTTGGAATAGTCCTCGTCAAGCACATGCTTCGAGTTCAGCTCCATCCAGGTCCCACTGGGTAAAGCAGCCATTAATTCATTCATAGATCACCTATGAATCATACGCAAATTAAGACAGCTGGAGAGAACTAATGCGTCGTGCACTAAGAGGTTGATCAAGTTCCGTAGCCCTTTGCAGCTTCAGAAAAGTTGAAGCGTGTCAGATTTAGGAACGAAACCTAACAGACTTACTGAATTTTAATCCTATGGAAAGAATTGACGAAGTTTGTTAAGAAAATTCTCCTTAGAAAGGTTGAGTGAGGATGTGTTCATGACCGGTAGTACAACGTTGATCGATTCAAACCCTTTATCCTTCGGCGGCATGAAATTTGCCAGAATCACTTCCATGGTCGTCATTTCATGCTATATTGAACAAATAGAGAACAACTTGAGCCTGAAAGCTTTATCTTTTGCGATAATTGTTCTAATTTGGATTACATTAGAGGTTCCAAGCTCAGTTCATAGCTGGGATATACTATGAATATATAAAATAGAAGACGAGGGGATTTAGACGTGGGGTTATAAAGAAGAAAAGGACAAAAATATTAGAGAGTAAAAAATTATTAGGAAGATTATTTCATTTATAACAGCTAAATTCGAGCAGTTATATTCAAGAAAATAACATATGTTATTTTTTTTTCTTAGTTTGGATCGTTGGTCTCTCCAATAATGGGGTGTTACATGCTGATGAACTATAATAACGTCTTCCATTGTTAACTATAATTTTACCCATTAGTGAGTTGAATTGTTCAAATATAAATTATAGTTAAGATAAGTACATGTACCAAGTAGTCAATGCCCACGGATGACAAAGGAAAATGTATAAACAATCATAATTTTTAAAATTAGACCGGATCGGAAACCAGTATATATATGGATTCATGGGTCAAATTAGCAGTTCAATAGGTCGAATCGCATATTTAATATATAATAATAATAATATAACATTACTAATAAATTTATATAATATCACAGTTTGAATATGATTTATAATAAAATTTATTGATATAACCATTATATTAGTACAAAGTTTAAAATAAAATATCAATATAAGTGTAGTAAAATAAAATAAACATATTATAATATGTATTTGTTCCTTTTTTAATTTTAAGTTTACCGAGTTTTTCACAAATTCGATTAGGAACTGGCCGATTTAACCGAAGCTAACTTCATTTAATGTGCAATTGGGTTTTTTTTTTTTGGAAATCAGACTGGATGAGTGACTAGCTCCCGGTTGAATAGGTTGAACAAACTGGTCCAGTCCAGCTTTTAAAATTATACAAATAATGAAGATTTTATGAGCTTCTGTTTCATTAACTATCCTCAGACCTTGCTCTATCATAAATCTAAATAAGTCAATGGGTGGATATTCGTCCGACCATCCATGTTGTCTCGCATCATATGTATGTAAACGGATTCATGCTAGAAATTATTTGGCTAATTTATTAAATGGGTTAAAAATATCTATTTTGAACATGACCCCTAATTACAGCCAGCATGTCAGGATCCGTTTAATTCATATAAATTAAATTTGTCGTCTACACTATACACGATTAATACAATTAACACGATAAACACAGTATATGCACACTTAACCATGTTAAATACATTGATAAGTTTAATACATATGTTAACATATTTAGTTAAATGAGTTTAATCGTATCATACCGGAATTATATATGGTCAACCCACCTCAACACGTTTATTTAAAAATGTTACACGAGCTCAACTAGTTTAAACACCAAACACAATTACGCTCATCTTGAACCTATTTAACTCCGTGTCGTGTCAAAAATTACTCGGCCTAACGGGGCATTGAGCAAAGCATTCGTCATATAGTATGACTCTTTTATCTTAAAGTATGTAATTAAGTCCAAATGCAAATAAACACCTCTCTATTTTGAATGAGATTTCCCCTAGGGTTTATTTCATATCCCCCCATTCATTGATTCATAAATCAAGCGCGTGGATCCCATCTATGAGAATTCAACACAAAAATTATTCATCCCGGATTAAGACCGGGTCTTAAGGCCTCAACTTTTCCTGGGCCAGAGTTGCCATGATGGGCTCCTACAACTTTTCCTGGCTCACAAGGTACGCGCAAAGTGACATGGGTGAGTGGAGACCCGAATGAACCCTTCCTTCCAGTCTCTTACCGTGTGGAGCCCTCGATTAATTTTCGTTATGGCCACCTGTACAATTAGAATTGTAAGTTGTCTGTTGTTACATTTATGCCGGCGTTCTTGGTGCGTTCATGCTCCCGGTGTACGTACATGCCCATCGTAAAAAAAATGTTGGATCAACCAACGGTACCCAGGTGATGAATGCAACATCTCAGCACCAACCAGGGTCTACGGAGTCGAATCCGAGTAAAAAATCAACACAAATCTGTTCCAAGGATGAATGAATGATCTTAGTCCCCAGAAAACGTACGGACACCAAGTCAGACGTGACGATGCTCCTGATGTTTTGCAGATGTAAATCAACAAAGGGATGATTCGCAGAAGAATCTGAGTTATGTCCATTTTCATCAACCAAATGCATTCTACTTTATATGAGTAGCATCTAACAGGAATTATTTGAGTGAGGAATCGATCTTATTGCAAGTAGCAATCAATTGTGAGCCACTCATCAACGCTGATGAGTAACAGTCAATTGCAAGGAACCGATGTATACTCGGTTACTGGGTATATATACATCATACAACAAGCATACAACAACAAGCTTCATGAGAATTAACCTCGCTGAGAGAATTAATAATGCAAAGTAAGGGAGTTTATTGGTTACCTGGCACGAAGAAGAGGCAGTCCCGATCGAGGAGAAATCCAGACGGGAAACTGCTTCGGCTGAGAGTCAAACTGCCGTAGGATTCCAGCAAGAAGGTATCTTCGGCCCCGAGGACATCGATCAGTAGCGAGCCGAAGAGAGGGAGAGGAACAGGACAGCTCATCTTCTTCAGACGAGCGGGCATTCTGAGTGAGCGGAATGGAAGCAATTATGTTGGGAGCTGTGTGCATGCACCTGACCAGGGGATTAATATATGATGTAATGAGGGAGAAGTGATCAACTGTCTAGCTTGTAAGCTTGTTGGCATGACAAAGACAAGTCTTTGACTAAAAAAGACGAATTGATCTTCCTTTTTTCCTCTGCATTTTTATGGCCAAAATTAGAGATTATAAAATCCAGACGACGGTAGGGATAGTCGGATTGAACCAGTATGGTCGGAAGCGACTTTCATAAATATAAAAGTACCATGGCATCTCAGAGACTTTTTGGGAGAATATCTTTCACAAATATATTATGAGATTATTCTATTCTCAACAAATATATATATATATATATATATTATCACACAAACTTATGAATTGTCATTCACTGATTTTAGCGAAGCCCTTGATTTTTTGGCAGCTGCCGATAAATTCTCTTCATTCGATGGGTCTGTATTAGAATTAGACACACGGTAAGGCTCCCTAATCATTGGTACGATCTCAACACATTTCAGTCACTTCTTGATCAGGAAGCTCCTGAACCAGAGGGAAGACCATTTTGGGTATCGTCTGAGGCCGTCCTCGTAATCTACGTAGTTGATGCCAAACCGAACCGTGTAGCCGAAGCTCCACTCGAAGTTGTCCAGCAACGACCACGCAAAGTAACCTCGTACATTGGCGCCGTCCTCCCTGTCGAGAGCATACCATCACCATCAAAAAGTGCCACTTTCACGCGCGTCAATTTTGCCTGACGTCGAGCTGACTTAAAAATACGAAGCACAGGAGTAGTTCGATTTGAAGAGGGATTCGGATCTCGATGCAGTACTTACTTGACGGCTCTTCGAAGGTACCAGAGATGGCGGTAGTAGTAGTCTATCCTCATGGGATCGGCCAGTTGTTGCTCGAGCGGCAGCGTAGAGTTGTTGAATTCACTTATTCCTGATGTTATCGAGTGAATGCATGTCAGATTAAAGATCACCAATGTGTCGGTAAGTAAAAACATAAGCGGACAGTTAATCACTTACCGTTTTCAGTAATGTAAATCAGTGGATTGCCATACTTGTTCTTTACGTACATCAAAAGGTTCCATATTCCCTTCGGGTAAACGATCAGCCAACTCGTTGCGGCCTGCAGTGGCAGCTCAATAACAATCAGTTACTGCCTTAATGGAAGAAAATGATTCTGCAGGAACCACAGATCAAAGGGGTATTGCCGGATGGTACGAACCTGAGGACCGAGAGGGATCCCATTGCGGTCAGCTACGAAACAGGAGATATGCTGTCAGAACGACTCTAATTATGTTATTGGCATTGATAAAATTTGAGAGATCTCACTCGAGAGATTGGCACGAGAATCTGTGTTGTAGCTTGCATTCAGGCTGTTAAATTGAGGCGCGTAATGTGCGTAGTTGGTGGTGTAGTAGTTCAGTCCGAGAAAGTCAAATGAAACCTTCAGCATCGCAGACTGCTCTTTCGAGAACTTAGGAAGCCTAGACCCGACGAGAGAACGCATGCTGTGTGGGTAGTCTCTGTTGGCTATGGGGTCCAAGAACCTGATCACAAAATACAGCCGTATCAATGCTCTACAAGTAAATAATTAACGCACTGCAAGGCCGCAATGAAAAGGTCAGTACAGTGTGAAGATAAATGAAGCAGGCTCACCATCCAAGCATGAAATCCAAGGCTCGTAGTGCAGCGTTATGGTTGTGCATAGCATTCGTCTAAGGCTTGAACCAATGAGACACCAGCGTTATCCCGATCTTTCCCTTTTGAGATGCCTAAGAAATCGAATCCATGCATGACAAACATATCATATCCTTGTATCTTGGCAATTGCAGATGTAGTATTCCGTACACATCAGTGAAATCTGATGGTTGGAAAAGGGTGAGGGTACTGATTCTTGCAGCAGATTACCTGATATGTTTCCTTGTATAATCTAACAGCAGCTGCATGAGCAAGCAGCTGGTGATGCCCCACCTGGTATGGCTCCGTCCCCGAGTCTCCGCCGGTGCAGTTCAGTTGCTGCCACTTGGAGCACCGACCAGGAGCAAGCGTACCTAAGGCATAGCCACCGCTGCTGTAGCTCCACGGCTCGTTTAATGTTATCCAGTGCTTCACCTGATCCCCGAATTCATCGAAGCAGACACCCACATAATCTCGGAAATCATCCCTACGGACATAAAATAAATCACATCACACTAGTGGGTAGAGTTGCATTACTCAAAGCCTAACGATGACCGATCAGATTAATTCCGACTTACACAACTAGAGGACTCAAGAAGCCACCGTATTCTTCTTCTAAAGCCTGGGGGAGGTCCCAGTGAAACAAAGTCACGTAGGGCTGAATCCCTGTAGTCTCAAACAGATAACGCCCAGAAGTACTTATAGCATAATGGAAAAAAATTTCCACTCTATTAAGGAATAAAAATTAAAAAATTGGCCAGGAAATTGGCTGAAAAATCACAACATTTCCGTTAAGTATAGACGGCATTCAACATTCGGCTAAATAGCGTAACATTTACATTTTTTTCTTGCAAAATATCATGAATACCAGCTATATTAAATTTTTTAAGTCAACAACTAACGAGAGATATCCATATGGTCCACACCTTTTTAATACACAAGAACTTATACGGAGTGTGACGCATTCAAGGTATAATTATCACATCAGCAATAGATGAAATTTTTGACGGTCATTAATATACGTTCTATTTCGTAAACAAATCGCGAAATATTGAGAGGTTATCGATATTTTAGGAAATTTTGAAATGACAATGAAATGTATGAACAACCATGGGCAAGGAGCTCATTGATGAGATTGTTGTAGTATTCAACTCCTTTCTTGTTGACACCTCCGCTTAGCTTTCCCTCTGCAATTACAAGAAATTAAGCTAGCATTATCAACTGTGACTGATTGATTACCTTTCAATTTGCAGAAAAAAATTATTAGTGTGATAAATTAGTCTTCAGGGCAATGGTGAAAAAGGGAACAGTGAGCCGTGCGTAGTCGAAATAATTGTCGATCTTACTAGGCAGTATTCGAGACCACGAGATCGAGAATCGGTAAGCGTCTAACCCCATCTCCTTCATTATGCCCACATCTTCCTGCATCCATCCTGCTCATGTCTGGTAATTTCGTACTAATTGAACAGTGAGGAAGAGAAGGCCGGGATCGTCCGAGTCTCACCTTGTATTTGTAGTACGAGTCGACAGCAACATCTCCATTGCTTCGATAAGCTATTTTCTCTGGGTTATCATCAATTACACGACAAACACCAAAAAAAAAAAGAAGTAAATTATAGAATACCCCATTATTGGAGTGACCAACCAAACAATAATGTGATTTGAATATAACTATTCGAATTATAAATGAAATGATTTTATTTATATAATTATTATATAACCGAGTGCATGGATCCCATCTATGAGAATTCGATATAAAAATTATTCATCCCGAATTAAGGATGTTGGCCTGCACCCCGTACCCCTTTCTGATTAGGTTTGTGGGTCTTATCATAGCACCCCTCGTATATTTTTTCAAGTCTATAGCTAGGTTAGGAGCTCTTTGAACATTAGTGGACCTCTATTAATTAGAACATAATTTAACTTTAAAAAAATTAAAATATATATAATAATAAGATACCAATGATACAGTAGGGATTCCATTGTGCTCAGCTAGAAGAAGATTTCAAAAACCTAGAATTATCAGAATAAGCACAATGGTAGATGTTTTCTCTACTTTTTCATTTCAAATGGAGATTTTTAGCCTTCAAAAATTGACCCAAGAATCTGTCATAAGGCTTGCATTTGAAACTTCCAAGTTGAGGTATATACCTTTTATATAATTAACAGAGCAGCAGTTCATTCCGACTACCCCTTCATCATTGCAGGCTGTTCCTTCAAGAGCTTCGGGGGCCTGTTCTCGAGTAATTTTGTGGCCTATGGGTGGTCTCCATTAATCAGCGGTTCCCAGGACCTGAAAGGGAGATTTCAAATTCCACAGTGAAGTCCAAGCGTTATCTTATAGGGAATCCGCACTCTCCTTTCAGAGTAAGTCCATTCACCGACTCAGCCTTAGACTTGACCACCTACGATGGATCAGAAGTTCCGTTCTAACACAATACATCAAACATCGATCTGATACTAATCTTTTTCCCGAGATATCACCGATTTTGGTACATAGCTTCAGTTGAAAAGGTGTTAAGAAATCGATTCTATTTATCAAAGAAAGAATCGGCTCTCATGTCGAGGGCACTTGTTCATCTCCTTTGAATAGCTATCAACGGAGCTATCGCTCTTCTCAACCAGACTATATGCAGGCACCTTCCGTATCCATTTTTCCTTCATCACCTTCCTAACATTCTCAACCCCTTCCCACTCTCCACCTGCAGCATAAATATTAGACAGGGCAACAAAACCACCAGGTTTCTTCATTTCCAGCCTCTCATTAACATCCTTGACCATTAATTCAGCCAGATCCCTCCTATCGTGAACGATGCATCCATTAAAGAAAGCTCCAAGTATTGACTCGGTCACATCTAAGGACATCTCCTTCACCAATTTATATGCCTCAATCATCCTGCCAGAACGGCATAGGAGATCAACAACACAGGCATAATGTTCTCTCTGGAGCTTAATATCACCGTAATTCTGTCTCATAGACTGAAAGATCTGAACACCCTTCTCGACTAAGCCTCCCTGACTGCAAGCAGAGAGAACACTAACAAAGGTAACTCCGTTCGGCTGCAAAGTTTCTTCTATCATCGTCTCAAAAAGTTGCAATGACTCATTAACCATCCCGTGCTTCCCATAACATCCAATCAAAGCATTCCAGCTGGCAACATTCTTTATGGCAGCCCCAGAGGCAAATACCTTCTTCGCATTTTCAACATTACCACATTTTGAGTACATGTCGATAAGAGCGCTAGCAACATAGACATTCCAATCAAGACCTAACCTGTGTATCAACCCATGAATTTCTCTCCCTTTCTGAATTGCACCCATCAACCCACAGGCAGGAAGCAGACCCGTGACAGTAACTTCATTGGGCTTGGCTCCTGATGCCAACATGTCTCCAAGCAACCTGAGGGCTTCCTCTGGTTGGTGGCTCTGGACGAATCCAGAAATCAAAGCATTCCAAGTGACCAAATCAGGAAGCAGACCCTCGTTTTTCATCCTTGTAAATATTGACATGGCCCCAGCTCTGTCTCCCATTCGTGCACAGCTAGCTATCATAGCATTCCAGGTGAATGGATTTGGTTCTAGACCTTCCAACTTCATCCTCTCAAACAGTATGAGCCCCTCCTCGATCTTGCCCTTGTTCCAATACCCACAAATCATTGCAGTCCATGAGATGACATCTCTTTCAGGCATAGAACTGAACACCCTCTGTGCATACTCAAATCCTGCACACTTACAGTACATATCGATCAACGCATTAGCCAAGGACAAATCACCCTCAAGACACATCCTGAACGCCTTGCTGTGAACTTCTTTCCCCTTATTTACGTCCATCAACCCAATGCATGCCTTGAGCACAGTCCGGAACGTGAACTTATTAGAGGCTCTTCCCAACTTGTGCATCATAGTAAAGTACATGAATGCGTCCTCGTAGTACCCATCAAATGCAGAAGCAAGCACCATCCAATTCACCGCGAAAACATTCGGCTTGGGAATTCCATCGAACACCTTCCGCGCAGAGGTCCGGTCCCCGCAACACGCGTAGAGGCCCACGAGCCTTGCACCCAGAGACATGTGACTCGATTCTATCCCGTTGGTCAGCAAGAAAGCATGAAGTTGCTTCGCTGGAGACAAGGCCTTGGCTTTCAGGCATTTTTGCAGCAGCAGAGCTAGATCTAGGTCTACGGGCAGCATGTTTCCTACGCACATCAACCTTTGTACTGCTTCAAACGTTAGCTTATGAAGCCGCTGCCATATTTCGTGAACATGAAGCTGCTTCGACTTTCCATTCTGAGGGTTTTTGTAAAAACCTCAACAGGAAAAAAAAAAACGAGTTTTTAGAAAGACCGTAAGTTGACAAAATCGGACATACATTTACATATATCAAAACTAGATTTATTAGCTTCCTCTATGCATTATTTTTTTCTATAGAAATTATCTATTATTTATAAATTTAATAAATATAAAAAATTATTCATAAAATTTAAACAAGTTGTACTATGCTTTTATTGAAATTATGGAATATAGGGTGAAGGATTATGTCACTTACTATACACATTTAAATTTAAGTAGATGTACGATAATTCAGATTACTAAAAAAGAAAAACATAAATACATGACGCACATGAATTCTAAGGGGAACTTAATCAAATAGAACTGATATACGAAGCTGGCTCTGGCGGAATCGAAACCTCTATAGCCCCATCGAGCATTTGGGCTACTTTCTTCATCGGAGGCCTCAAGGACGGGTCTTCCTGAATGCACCACATTGCTATCATCACGAATCTTCGCACCCTCTTCACGTCTCTCAGCGCCTCCTCATCACCTTCTATGATTAGGTCGAGCCTGCCTCCGTGATAGCAGTCATAAACCTAGTCAAAAAGTATCATCCGGGCCTCATCACCTAGTTCGAACTCGCAACTCTTCCAGCAACAGATTAGCTCCAGCAGAAGAATCCCGAAGCTGTACACGTCGACTTTAACGGAAACCGGCATGTTTCTAAACCATTCTGGAGCTAAATATCCCTTTGTCCCCCGAACTGCGGTCATAGTTCGCGTTTGGTTACCTATGAGAAGCTTCGCCAACCCAAAATCACAAATCTTGGCTGTGAGGGACTCGTCGAGGAGGATGTTCTGCGGTTTGATATCGCAGTGGATGATCTGCTTGCTGCACTCCTCGTGGAGGTACAAGAGGCCCCTAGCGACCCCGCAAGCTATCTCGATCCTCTTGAACCAGCTTGGCCTCGGACCTCCAAACAGAAAATCAGCTAGCGACCCGTTCGGCATGAACTCGTATACCAAGAGGCGGTGTTGCCCCTCATTGCAGAACCCGATAAATTCGACAAGGTTCTTGTGATTGGTTCTCCCAATCGTGTCCACTTCGGTCTTGAACTCTCTTTCGCCGTCAGAGGTCATTTTTTCCAGCACTTTGACTGCAACGACGCCTCTCTCGTTGGATGGGAGAACTCCTTTATAAACCGCCCCAAAAGCTCCCTTGCCCAGCTCTTCTTTGAACCCGCTAGTTGCTTCCTGGAGCTCCTTGTATGTAAAGCTCCGCATACCAGTGAAACCATTCATCGAATATGGTTGCAGAGTTCTGGATTGTTGTGCACGATTATATCGAAACCAAATCAGGAAGGTTAAAGGAAGTAGGATCAGGTTCAAAGCTGCGGAGCTGCCCAGAAATGCTAATCCTATGATAATTACGGTCCTGTTATCGTTTGCCTTTGCGCCCCCGAACGGGTCTTTTCAAGTAGAGTTATCGATCCTCATCTTGATGAGAGCTACCCCTCCAACGCTTGAACCGACCTTCCCGTTAGAGAGAGGCATCCTCTTCTTCCAACACTCGCCATTTCGAAATATGGCAACATCACAGAAGCAATCATTCAAACAAGCTTGCCTGCAGAAGTCTTCGTTTTGATTATTGTAATGTTCATAGTCCGATAGAGGCCAATCGGTGTTGACCATTCGGCGGATTGTGAATAATTCCGTTTCCAGCATACCTGAAGATGGAAAACAGTTAAAAAGGTTCTATAACTATCATGATATTCAAAAACCTCATTCATGTAGTCCTCTTGCGTATTTGATAGGATCTGATTTTATTTTGCATCAGATAGTTGTAATTACATAGACTTACCTTCCTCGCAACTTTGAGGTCGAAAGTCCCGCTTGCACCCGTTCATATCGTTTGACGGATCAAGGAAGCTGTACCCGTCTGGGCACCTACATCTTGGCTTCTGGTCACCTTCGAGGGTACAGTAGCTGTTATACCCACACGCTCCGCCGCTAACAGTTTGCCGCATTTCCAGGCAAATGTTTTCTGGGACTGGGGAAGAAATCATGGACCAAGCCATGGGCCTCCCTGAACGCAAGCTCGCATTTCTCGGGTAAACGTACTGCCTGAATACTCCATCATACTCAATGATTGCTCTCTGGAAAAAATTCTCTCCCCGGACAGTCTCTGACGTTACATTCCAAATGACGGAACCGTCCGTTCCTGTGACATAGATGTTGCCCGACCGGTTGAAAATCACCTGCTGGCCAGTGTTGTTCGTAAAGGTGGACCAGTAGGCATTAGACACATCGAAGACCGGGAGATGAGTTAACATGACAAGGTTCCCGTCAAACTGCATGTTAAACTCGAATCTCCCAGTTGAGTAGTTTGTGTCAGAGTATCGGGAGACAAGTTTGGTGTTTCGATCTAACTCCTGTGTAGGAACGATAGTATCAGTGGGATTTTTGAAAGACTCCCACAAGTTGGAGCCTGTTTCATCCACCAGGACAAAATTACCATTATCTAGCATGGAAGCGTGGGAAACTCCAGTTCGTCGGGGAGCCCAGGCCTCTTGCCCATTCGGATCTTTGAGAACAAAACCGCCTCCCTGGATCATCTCGACACTGGACCCTTCACGAGATAAATTAGCCCCATTCGCGGACCAGATGACTGTTTTCTCCGGTATCTTGTCGAACCATATGGCTAAGAGGAAGCCATCTCTCCCGATCTCCTGGAATCCAAAAGCAAAGTCTCCGGATGGTGATCTCCAGAAGGCGTTCTGGTCACCTGCTGTAAGAGATCCCGAGGTTATGCTTCTCTGAGCTTGGGCTAATTTGGCGAGTGGAAGAAGAAGAAGCAGCAAAATCGCAAGGGTAGCAGCAGAAGCCATGGGATGGGAAGAGCAATTGCTTCTTGCTTCAAGGACGGGCTCAAACTGGAAGAGATAAATGGTGGCTTCTGCAAGTCTGTGTGGGACCGGTAGAGGCTGATATTTCTTCCACTGACTCCTGCAAGTCTTTAGCGTGTGGAGCCCTCAAAATTGAATAATTCCTGTCCAAGTAGTCGTCCCATAGGAAAACTAGAATTTATCATAAATTCTTCCCAACTGAACTGCCCGATGGCATCAGTGTTAGGGCCAATCTGCTGGAAATAAAACGCTTTCTATATTTGTAGTCCTAACTTACATAGAGAAGCAACATGGGCGAAGATATGGCACTTTTGCCCTATTCTTCTCATTCCTCGGTTTTCACCGGGTCGGGAGATCTGTGAGATTAATTGGGGACCACTATTGTAGACTTCTAATTCCTCAGTTCCCCGTCAAACGGTATTATTGATCAAGTCTTATGTCCATGGCCGGTGATGCAAACGTTAATTGGACAAGGTTGGAATAGTCCTCGTCAAGCACATGCGTCGAGTTCAGCTCCAGGTCCCACTGGGTAAAGCAGCCATTGATTCATTCATAGATCACCTATGAATCATACGCAAATTAAGACAGCTTGAGAGAACTAAAGCGCCGTGGGCTAAAAGATTGATCAAGTTCTGTAGCCCTTTGCAGCTTCAGAAAAGTTGAAGTGTGTTGGATTTAGCAACGGAACCTAACAGACTTACTGAATTTTAATCATGTGGAAAGAATTGACGAAGTCTGTTAAGAAAATTTTGTGTAGAAAGATTGAGTGAGGACGTGTTCATGACCGGCAGTACAACGTTGATCGATACAAACCCTTTATCCTTGGGCGGTATGAAATTTGCAAGGATCACTTCCATGATCGTCATTTCATGCTACATTAAACAAACAGAGAACAACTTGAGCCTGAAAGCTTTATCTTTTGTGATAATTGTTCTGATTTGAATTACTCGACTTGGCTCAGAGATTCCAAGCTCAGTTCATAGCTGTTATATACCATCGATTGTTTCAGAGGAGATTTGATATGTATGTACATATACATATATATATATCATTTCACCTGACATTCAATTAAAGAATCCGATGAATAAATGTCAGCAAACTACAACTTCCTGTTATAATCGCATATTACCGTATAGTGAATTAAGAAATACGAAGAAATGAAGAAAACGAGAGATATTAGAACATCAAATCTTGCGCTATCCCTTTCCCTTCGCTGCTCCGCTCCTCAGGCACCTCTCATTTTCTCACCATTCCTAAGCTATCTGACTTCTCCACTCACTCTCTCTCTCTATCCTCGTCTGGAAAAGACAGAAGAGGCCAAAAATAAAACAGGAGAGGAAGGGATTTATACGTGGGGTTATGAGGCGGAGAAAGAAGAAAGACAAATAATAATAACGATATTAAAGAGATAAATTGGGCCAGAGTTGCCATAATGGGTTCTGTCACGGGGCCGATGCGGAACACAAATTTTTCGCACGCCGCTAGGCGTTGACAGCTCCACCTGTCAACCAACCCTCACTCACAACCGAGGTTTTCCGAAGTCATCTGGCACACGATCACACCACACGAACACGAGCAATATACAAAAGGGAAAAACTCCACTTGTATTCACAATTGTACAAGTATGAAAAACCCTTTACACGAGCGAACTCACTCAGCTTGTCGAGTATGTGTCTGACGACCTCCGCGCCGTTTACACTCCTCACTCGACACACCCTAACCCGACACACTTCGGCGTTACAAGGGTACACGGGACTCACCTCCCACTCACTGTTGAGCTACAATTGCAGCAGCAACTCTATGCTCTGCCTCACCTGCTCTCCCTCGTGTTTCCCAGCTCTCTCTAGTTGCTCTCCTCTCTGAGACACCTTGAGACCTCCGTGGTTTCTCCTCAGAGAATTCTGGATCGCTCCTCCTTGTGCCCTCTCGGTTTTCCTCTCTCGGTTGTTCGTTGTCTTAAGAATGAGACTGACCCCATTTATATAGAGGAGCCTAGCAAACCCGATATGGCAACTGATATATTCGAATCCCTTGATTTACTCTATCAGGTTTCCAATCTGTCAAATCCCTCTAGGATTGTTTCCATAACAGACTGATTGCCATATCCCTGAAAATATTTCCCGAATTGTTTGCTATCACATGATCTTCTATCTTGACCATGTTCGTCTCACCTGGACAGCTTCTCGGGCGCACCTGAACAGCTTCTCAGTCGCTCCTCATAAGGAAACAACCAATCCTTTCCATGTTAGTGTCAGTGATCCTTATCTTGTAAGCACCTATCATGCGCTCCACAGCATCCCACGCACCTCTGCGAGTAGTCGCGCTCCACGCACTCGATCATCGGGTCCCGCATGATTGAGACTTCACTTGCGTGTCTGCATCTTCACTCGTCCCTCGTGCACTGTCGCCGACCATCCACACATGGCTCTTCTAGGATCCACGTCCATGATCGCCTCCCACGATCATCACCGTGCGATCGGGATTGCAGCATCCAACGGTGCTCGAGCCTGGTCAAGGACTTATCCAACCTCCACAAAAAGTCAACTCACCAGCCGCTAAGTGTTGAGCATTCCCTTAGCGTCTGCCATGCCAATCGGGTAGTGTGCACTCCTGGAGTGCCTTTGCTCGGTCACCTCTTGTACACCGAGCATCCTTGAGCATTGTACCGTGCCTTGCTCATGGACATCCTTACCACCCGTCCACGCATTTGCCGACTTGTGAAGTGTGACCCTCCATGGCCACAATTGATCCCTCAACTTCGTTGTTGAGCCTTGATTGATCGTCCCTTCTGCTGGTGCCTCTGCACACGCCTGCGTGACCATCTCCATACTTGCCCGTTCATGGACTTGCAATTCATCCCGACACCTCGCACTTGACTGCCCGCGCATCCTCGCGTGCATGCTATGCGCTACCACTACCCCGAGGTACGGCCTGTGGTACGCATTCCCTGGGGCTGGAGCTCAGGGGTGTAACAGGTTCCCATAACGATGCGATGTTCTCCTATTGACTTTTCAAGTCTCCACCTTTACAACTTTTCTTTCCCCCGTGAGAGCCCCATTTCTATACGACCGTACATCTCCTCGTCTCTTTTATATGGGGTTCATGTGAAGCCACGAAGCAGCTCCATGTGATTTCCATTTCTCACGCTAGATTTAAACCTTCTCTTAGGATCTTGACATTTTCTCGATGGTGAAGCCACGGTGCAAGTTTCCATGTTCATGTGCCGATATGTTCCTGTGAGCCCACGGGCTTGAGCCCGAGGAGAGCCCGCCCATTTAGCTGGCCCATTTGTCCCCCGGCCCTATTTTTTTTCCTTTCTTCTTCTTTCCTTCCTCTCTTCGCGTTCCCCCCCCCCCCCGACTTTTCCCCCTGCCGCGAGAGAGGAGAAGAAATTAGGGTTTCCGATTTCCCGTTCTCATCTCCATTCCATCCGCCATCGCAAGAGGCAATCGAGCCTAGAGGAGAGGACCTTCTGCGGACAAGACTTGGTTTCTAGACTCCACTGCCCTACTGTCGACTTCGGGCGTTGAGGTGAGAATCTCGGTTACTCGAACCCTTCTTAGGTTGTGGTTGAGTGGTTCTCTAGAGATTGCTATGGCTGCCAATGACATGTTATTGCTGGGAATTTGAGTTCTATAGCTGTTAGGGTTTAAGTTGATGTCAGCTGAGAAGCGTAGTGTGTACTGCTAGTAGTGGTTGTTTCGTTTCTGCTGAAGGGTTTTCTGTTCCTCTGTGTGGCTGGGAGTAGACGCTGGTGAGGGGAGAAGGGAATAACAACAGTGTGGGATGCCAAGGAGGGACTCTTCTCTTTAGATCAGTCGGTGGAGCAGCCCTAAGCCCTCTCAAATCTTTAGAAATTTTTCCTTAACTCACTAGAATACATTTTACTTGAATATGATAGATGAGGATAATTTACTGATGCGTTTGTGTATATTGACCTCATTGTGGGTGATATGATAGGTGCTGAAGAGAACCGGGATCAACACCTAGGGGATCCTGCCTTGTGAATTGGTCGACTAAGGGGTTGTGAGTACATTCTTCCATTGTGGAATGATCTGTTCGTGTTTTGATTTATAGCAGTTATGATCGAGAAATGAGTAGCTGGTAGATATCTGTGTGATACCGGTAGTGGGCATGCATTCATTCATTCATTTTGCATATTGCTTGTGCTTGTGTATAACCATGGTGACCGCTAAGCCGGCGGAATAGAAATGGGCCTTACTGATCTACCGCGGGTTCCCGACGGGATATAAGCATGGGACATGAGTAACACTGGCTCTGTGACCCCAGTGGAATATGTGAGTTGACTCCCCACGGACCCTGTCGGGAAAAACAAAGACTAGAGAGGAGAGGTAAGAAAAAGAGAGAGACTTGAGGGTGACAGGTCCACTCTTACCGCCAGAGGTTAATAGGCGGCCCCCGCGTGCGTGCGAAGGGAAGGGCACGGGAAGGAGAATTATATGAGATTGATTGAGGTGCGGGGTCACGGTACCGTTTGGAGAGAGGAGGAGTATCGGTACCGTCATAACTCTGTCGCAGAGGTAGTGCGATCCCATGGTTATTGTTTGACATGCTTGTTATATGCATTGCATTAGGTGGGTCGTGTGAAGTTGGCCAAGGTGCCAACGACCCCATGTCCATGGTAGATAAATTGTGTAAGTTGATATAGTCGTGTAAGGACATATATGTGAGCCATATGTTATTTCACTCTGTAATTTTGTATTCACTGAGTTGCAGCTCACACTCTCTGCAAATTGTTTTATTTCAGATAGGGGAGACACTCAGCCGTGTGAAGCTACCCAAGTAGATTCGGGGATCAACTAGGATAAGTTTATTTTGATAGGGTATGTATAGAAGTCCTGTATAGTGTGATCATATGTCACGGCCTGAATATTTTGTGGTTGATAACTGTGGTTTGGGAAATGGTTGTGGATGGGTGTGGCTGGATTTTGCGTGTTGAGCTGTTCTATAGCAGGTTTTGCATTTCTGGTTAGTTCAAAATACATGGGAGACTCTGCCGAATTTTTGGGTCGTGACAGTTCCAACATGGGAGGCTAAACTTTTCCCGATCTGGCTCACAAGGTACGCGCAAAGTGACATGGGTGAGTTGAGACCCGAATGAACCCTTCCTTCCAGTCCCTTACCGTGTGGAGCCCTCGATTAATTTTCGTCATGGCCACCTGTACAATTGGAATTATAAAATCCAGAAGATAGTAGGGATAGTCGGATTGAACCAGTCTGGTCGGAAGCGACTTTCATAAATATAAAAGTAACATGATATCTCAGAAACTTTTTGGGAACATATTTTTCACAAATATGTTATCAGATTATTCTATTCTCAACAATTATATATGTTATCACACTAACTTATGAATTGCCATGCACTGATTTTAGCGATGCCCATGATTTTTTGGCAACTGCCGATAAATTCTCTTCATTTGATGGGTCTGTATTAAAATTAGACACACGGTAAGGTTCCCTAATCATTGGTACGATCTCAACACATTTCAATCACTTCTTCTTGATCAGGAAGCTCCTGAACCAGTGGGAAGACCATTTTGGGTATCATTTCAGGCCGTCCTCGTAATCTACGTAGTCGATGCCAAACCGAACCGTGTAGCCGAAGCTCCATTCGAAGTTGTCCAGCAACGGCCACGCAAAGTAACCTCGTACATTGGCACCGTCCTCCCTGTCGAGAGCATACCATCACCATCAAAAAATGCCACTTTCACGCGCGTCAATTTTGCCTGACGTCCAGCTGACTTACAAATATGAAGCACAGGAGTAGTTCGATTTGAAGAGGGAATCGGATCTCGATGCAGTACTTACTTGACGGCTCTTCGAAGGTACCAAAGATGGCGGTAGTACTAGTCTATCCTCATGGGATCGGCCAGTTGTTGCTCGAGCGGCAGCGTAGAGTTGTTGAATTCACTGATTCCTGATGTTCTCGAGTGAATGCATATCAGATTAAAGATCACCAATGTGTCGGTAAGTAAAAACATAAGCGGACAGTTAATCACTTACCGTTTTCAGTAATGTAAATCAGTGGATTGCCAAACTTATTCTTTACGTACATCAAAAGGTTCCATATTCCCTTGGGGTAAACGATCAGCCAACTCGTTGCGGCCTGCAGTGGCAGCTCAATAACCATCAGTTACTGCCTTAATGGAAGAAAATGATTCTGCACGAACCACAGATCAAAGGGGTATCGACGGACGGTACGAACCTGAGGACTGAGAGGGATCCCATTGCGGTCAGCTACGAAACAGGAGAAATGCTGTCAGAACGAGTCTAATTATGGTATTGGCATTGATAAAATTTGAGAGATCTCACTCGAGAGATTGGCACGAGAATCTGTATTGTAGCTTGCGTTCAGGCTGTTAAATTGAGGCGCGTAATGCGCGTAGTTGGTGGTGTAGTAGTTCAGTCCGAGAAAGTCAAACGAACCCTTCAGCATCGCAGACTGATCTTTCGAGAACTTAGGGAGCCTAGACCCAACGAGAGAACGCATGCTGTGTGGGTAGTCTCCGTTGACTATGGGGTCCAAGAACCTGATCACAAAATACAGCCGGATCAATGCTCTACAAGTAAATAATTAACGCACCGCAAGGCCGCAACGAAAAGGTAAGTACATTGTGAGGATAAATGAAGCAGGCTCACCATCCAAGCATGAAATCCAAGGCTCGTAGTGCAGCGTTATGGTGGTGCATCGCATTCGTGTAAGGCTTGAACCAATGAGACACCAGCGTTATCCTGATCTTTCCCTTTTGAGATGCCTAAGAAATCGAATCCATGCACGGCAAACATATCGTATTCTTGTATCTTGGCAATTGCAAATGTAGTATTCCGTACACATCAGTGAAATCTGATGGTTGGAAAAGGGTGAGGGTACTGATTCTTGTAGCAGATTACCTGATATTTTTCCTTGTATAATCTAACATCAGCTGCATGAGCAAGCGGCTGGTGATGCCCCACCTGGTATGGCTCGGTCCCCGAGTCTCCGCAGGTGCAGTTCAGTTGCTGCCACTTGGAGCACCGACCAGGAGCAAGCGTACCTAAGGCATAGCCACCGCTGCTGTAGCTCAATGGCTCGTTTAAAGTTATCCAGTGCTTCACCCGATCCCCGAATTCATCGAAGCAGACACCCACATAATCTCGGCAATCATCTCTACGGACGTAAAATAAATCACATCACACTAGTGGGTAGAGTTGCATTACTCAAAGCCTAACGATGACCGATCGAATTAATTCTGACTTACACAACCAGAGGACTCAAGAAGCCACCGTACTCTTCTTCTAAAGCCTGGGGGAGGTCCCAGTGAAACAAGATCACATATGGCTGAATCCCTGCAGTCTCAAACAGATAATGGCCAGAAGTAATTATAGCGTAATGGAAGAAAATTTCGACTGTATTAAGGAATAAAAATTAAAAAATTAGGCAGGAAATTGGCTAAAAAATCGCAACATTAAGTATAAACCACATTCAATATTCAGTTAGATAGACGTGACAGTTACATTTTTTTCTCACAAAATATCACGAATACAAGCTGTATTAAATTTTTTCTGTCATCAATAGATGACGTGACATATTCAAACGGTCAACACCTTTTTGATACATGACAACTTATACGGAGTGTCACGCATTCAAGGCATAATCGTCACATCAGCGACAAATAGATGAAATTTTTAACAGCCATTAACATACATTCTATTTCGTGAACAAACCATTAAATATCATGTAAAAGTGGACCAGGGTTGAAGGATAATCAATATTTTAAGAAATTTTGGAAAACTGTCATATAGAAAATTTCCCCCATAATGAAATGTATGAACAACCATGGCCAAGGAGCTCATTGATGAGGTTGTTGTAGTATTCAACTCCTTTCTTGTTGACACCTCCGCTTAGCTTTCCCCCTGCAATTACAAGAAATTAAGCTGTGATTGATTACTTTTCAATTTGCAGAAAAAAATTGGTTAGTGTGATAAATTAGTCTTCGGGACAATGGTGAAAAAGGGAACAGCGTGCCGTGCATAGTCGAAATAATTGTCGATCTTACTAGGCAGTGTTCGAGACCAGAAGATCGAGAATCGGTAAGCATCTAACCCCATCTCCTTCATTATGCCCACATCTTCCTGCATCCATCCTGCTCATGTCTGGTAATTTCGTACTAATTGAACAGTGAGGAAGTGAAGGCCGGGATTGTCCGAGTCTCACCTTGTATTTGTGGTACGAGTCGACAGCAACATCTCCATTACTTCGATCGGCTATTTTCTCTGGGTTATCATCAATTAATTACACGTCAAACACCAAAAGAAAATGTAAATTATAGAATACCCGGAAGAAATGAGAGGAAGAAGATGACATATGAATATTGAGTCTATAATATCTCTCAACTTCTTGGTTAATGAGGAATGGCCGGTGTGCAAAAGCCCGTTTCTTTGCTAGTGTGAAGGGGGTGATGAAATGAGCATACGATCCATACATGTCATATAACAGATAAAACCCACTGAAAACACCTCATGATGAGACCGACCCTCTTTCACATAAGTCAATCAATGGACGTGTATGGTAGTAGGGATTCCAATGTGCTCAGGTAGAAGAAGATTTCAAAAACCTAGAATTATCAGAATAAGCTCAGTGGTAGATGTTTTCTCTACGTTTTCATTTCAGAATGGAGACTTTTAGCCTTCAAAAATTGACCCAAGAATCTGTCATAAAGCTTGCATTTGAAACTTCCAAGTTGGGGTATACCTTTTGTATAATTAACAGAGCAGAATTTCATTCCGACGACCCCTTCATCATTGCAGGCTGTTCCTTCAAGAGCTTCGGGGGCCTGTTCTCGAGTAATTTTGTGGCCTATGGGTGGTCTCCATTAATCAGCGGTTCCCAGGACCTGAAAGGGAGATTTCAAATTCCACAGTGAAGTTCAAGCGTTATCTTATAGGGAAGCTGCACTCTCCTTTCAGAGTAAGTCCATTCACCGATTGAGCCTTAGACTTGACCACCTATGTTGGATCAGAAGTTCCGTTCTAACACAATACTTCCAAAATCAATCTGATACTAATCTTTGTCCCGAGATATCACCGATTTTGGTACATATGCTTCAGTCGAAAAGGTGTTATGAAATCGATTCTATTTATCAAAGAAAGAATTGGCTCTCATGTCAAGGGCACTTATTCATCTCCTTTGAATAGCTATCAACGGAGCTATCGCTCTTCTCAACCAGACTATATGCAGGCACCTTCCGTATCCATTTTTCCTTCATCACCTTCCTAACATTCTCAACCCCTTCCCACTCTCCACCTGCAGCATAAATATTAGACAGGGCAACAAAACCACCAGGTTTGTTCATTTCCAGCCTCTCATTAACATCCTTGACCATTAATTCAGCCAGATCCCTCCTATCGTGAACGATGCATCCATTAAAGAAAGCTCCAAGTATTGACTCGGTCACATCTGAGGACATCTCCTTCACCAATTTATATGCCTCAATCATCCTGCTAGAACGGCATAGGAGATCAACAACACAGGCATAATGTTCTCTCTGAAGCTTAATATCACCGTAATTCTGTCTCATAGACTGAAAGATCTGAATAAGCCTCCGTGACTGCAAGCAGATAGAACACTGACAAAGGTAACTCCGTTCGGCTGCAAAGTTTCTTCTATCATCGTCTCAAATAGTTGCAACGACTCATTAACCATCCCGTGCTTCCCATAACATCCAATCATAGCATTCCAGCTGGCAACATTCTTTATGGCAGCCCCAAAGGCAAATACCTTCTTCGCATTTTCAACATTACCAAATTTTGAGTACATGTCGATAAGAGCGCTAGCAACATAGACATTCCAATCAAGACCTAACATGTATATCAACCCATGAATTTCTCTCCCTTTCAGAATCGCACCCATCAATCCACAGGCAGGAAGCAGACCCGTGACAGTAACTTCATTGGGCTTGGCTCCTGATGCCAACATGTCTCCAAGCAACCTGAGGGCTTCCTCTGGTTGTTGGCTCTGGACAAACCCAGAAATCAAAGCATTCCAAGTGACCAAATCAGGAAGCAAACCCTCGTTTTTCATCCTCGTAAATATTGACACGGCCCCAGCTCTGTCTCCCATTCGTGCACGGCTAGCTATCATAGCATTCCAGGTGAATTCATTTGCTTCTAGACCTTCCAACTTCATCCTCTCGAACAGTATGAGCCCCTCCTCGATCTTGCCCTTGTTGCAGTACCCACAAATCATTGCAGTCCATGAGATGACATCTCTTTCAGGCATAGAACTGAACACCCTCTGTGCATACTCAAATCCTGCACACTTACAGTACATATCGATCAACGCATTAGCCACGGACAAATCACCCTCAAGACACATCTTGAACGCCATGCTGTGAACTTCTTTCCCCTTATTCACGTCCATCAACCCAATGCATGCCTTGAGCACAGTCCGGAACGTGAACTTATTAGAGGCTCTTCCCAACTTGTGCATCATAGTAAAGTACATGAATGCGTCCTCGTAGTACCCATCAAATGCAGAAGCAAGCACCATCCAATTCACCACGAAAACATTCGGATCGGGAATTCCATCGAACACCTTCCGCGCAGAGGTCCGGTCCCCGCAACACGCGTAGAGACCCACGAGCCTTGCACCCAGAGACATGCAACTCGATTCTATCCGATGGTCAGCAAGAAAGCATGAAGTTGCTTCGCTGGAGACAAGGCCTTGGCTTTCAGGCATTTTTGCAGCAGCAGAGCTAGATCTAGGTCTACGGGCAGCATGTTTCCTACCACATCAACCTGTGTACTGCTTCAACCGTTACCTTATGAAGCCGCTGCCATATTTCGTGAACATGAAGCTGCTTCGACTTTCCAGTAAGTCAACCGGAGAGCTCCAGCAAGAGTTCACCGCCTTCGAGGGTTTGTAAAAGCTCAACAAGAAAAAAAAAACGGATTTTTAGAAAGACTGTAAGTTGGCAAAATCGGATATTTGCATAACTCGTATATATTATCGAAGCTAGATTTATCAGCTTCTGCTATGCATTATTTTTTTCTATAGAAATTATCTATTATTTATAAATTTAATAAATATAAAAAAAGTTATTCATAAAATTTAAACCGATTATACTATGCTTTTATTCAAATTCCAGAATACAAGGTGAATGATTATGTCACTTACTACACATATTTAAATTTAAGTAGATATCCGATAATTCAGATTATTGAAAAAGAAGATCATAATATATGACACACATGGATTCAAAAGGGAACTTAATCAGATAGAACTGATATACGAATTTGGCTCTGGCGGAATGGAAACCTCTACAGCCCCATCGAGCATTTGGGCTACTTTCCTCATCGGAGGCCTCAAGGACGGGTCTTCCTGAACGCACCACATTGCTATCATCACGAATCTTCGCACCCTCTTCATGTCTCCCAGCGCCCCCTCATCGCCTTCTACGATTAGGTCGAGCCTGCCTCCGTGATAGCAGTCATAAACCCAGTCAGAAAGTATCATCCGAGCCTCATCACCTAGTTCGAACTCGCAGCTCTTCCTGCAACAGATTAGCTCCAGTAGAAGAATCCCAAAGCTGTACACGTCGACTTTAACACAAACCGGCATGTTTCTAAACCATTCTGGAGCTAAATATCCCTTCGTCCCCCGGACTGCGGTCACAGTTCTCGTTTGGTTACCTATGAGAAGCTTCGCCAGCCCGAAATCACAGATCTTCGCCGTGAGGGACTCGTCGAGGAGGATGTTTTGCGGTTTGATATCGCAATGGATGATCTGCTTGCTGCACTCCTCGTGGAGGTACAAGAGGCCCCTAGCGACCCCGCAAGCTGTCTCAATCCTCTTGTACCAGCTTGGCCTACGACCTCCAAACAGAAAATCTGCCAGTGACCCGTTCGGCATGAACTTGTATACCAAGAGGCGGTGTTGCCCCTCATTGCAGAACCCGATAAATTCGACAAGGTTCTTGTGATTGGTTCTCCCAATCGTGTCCACTTCAGTCTTGAACTCTCTTTCGCCGTCAGAGGTCATTTTTTCCAACACTTTGACTGCAACGACGCCTCTCTCGCTAGATGGGAGAACTCCTTTATAAACCGCCCCAAAAGCTCCCTTGCCCAGCTCTTCTTTGAACCCGCCAGTTGCTTCCTGGAGCTCCTTGTATGTAAAGCTCCGCATGCCAGTGAAACCATTCGTCGAATATGATTGCAGATTTCTGGATTGTTGTGCACAATTATATCGAAACCAAATCAGGAAGGTTAAGAGAAGTAGGATCAGGTTCAACGCTGCGGAGCTGCTCAGAAATGTTGATCCTATGATAATTACGGTCCTGTTATCCTCCTTCTTAGGGCAACCTGGCGGGATTGTTGAAGTAGAATTATGGGTCCTCACCTTAATGAAAGCTTTAGATCCGCTGACACTAGCATCGACCATTCCATTAGAAACAGGCATCCTCTTCTTCCAGCAGACGCCACTTCCAAGTATTACAAAGTCACAGAAGCAATCATTCAGGCAAAGCTGCGTGCAGGAATCCTCATTCTGATTTTCATAGCGCGCATAATCATTGAACGGCCAGTTGGCGTTTATCATCGGTTGCATGGTGAATGAATCTGTTTCTAGCATGCCTGAAGATGGAGAATATGTATGCCTTTAGGAATACCTTAGATTATGTGAATATATACACTGATTTTTCGGAAGCAAATACATTGTCTGGCCTACTTATACGATCCGATTGTATTATGCATAAGCTAGTTTTATAATGATATACCTTCATCACAACTCTGAGGAGCAAAGTCTTGCTTGCATCCATTCATCTCGTTCAATGGATCGATGTACTTGTATCCATGTGGGCATTTGCATTTTGGCCTCTGGTCATCTCCGAGGATGCAGTAGCTGTTAAACCCACAGGCCCCCATGCCAATGCTTTGTTTCATACTTGTACAGATGTTTGACGGGAGTGGGAGAGATGCTATGGACCAGCCGGTGGCACTTACCGAACTCGAGTTCGCATTCCTTTGGTAAACATACTGCCTGAACACGCCATCGTAATCAACTACTGCTCTCCGGTTAGAATCCTCAGCAGCGCCAGACATTATGGTTGTGACCACAGTACCGTTGCTTGTGGTAAGATAGATCTCACCCGTCTGGTTGAAAATCACCTTATAGCCACTGCTGGTTTGGGTGGGCCCAGTAGGCGTTGGACGTATCGAAGACCGGGATAGTGTACATGACAAGGTTCCCGTCGCCCTGCAAGCTGAGCCGGAATCTCCCACTAGAGTAGTTCGTGGGTGAGTATCGAGAAACAACATTGGCCCCTCGAACCAACTCTTGTGTGGGCACGATTGTATCGGAAGGTTCGCTGAAAGATTGCCACAAGTTGGAGCCCGTTTCATCCACTACGACAAAGTTCCCACTGTCGAGCATGGAAGCATGGGAAGCCCCCGAAGCCATCCCGGTTGGAGCCCAAATCTGTGACCCTCTCGGATCATTGAGCACCAAACTCCCTTGGGCGGTCAGCTCGACTTTGGATCCCTCAGGTGCTAGATTAGCCCCATTTGCTGACCAGATGACCGTCTTTTCCGGTATCCCATCGAACCATATGGCCAATAGGTAGCCCTCATCTCCGATCTTCCGGAAGCCAAAAGCAAAGTGTCCCAGAGGAGATTTCCATGAGGTGTTCCGATCATCTCCGGAGAGGGAATCTCCCAAGGTTATGTTCCTTTGAGCTCGAGCTAGTATCGCAAGTGGAAGAAGCAGAAGGACCGTAAGCGTAGCAGGAGCCATGGAAAGGGCAAGTGCTTCTCTGCTTCTGGGACTGGTTCAAACCGCAAGAGATCAACAAAATTCATATCTATCGTCAGATATTTCTATCATAGCTGCAGCAGTTGGTCCACAGATTAAATTCTATAACGACTCAATTTTCTTCGACTGACTTTTCCAAGTCGTCACCGGTCTTTTTCCAATTCTATAAGGAACCCTTCCTTCCAGTCTTTTGCCGTGTGGAGCCCTCGATTAATTTTCGTCATGGCCACCTGTATAATTGGAATTATAAGTTGTCTGTTACATCTATGACGTTCTGGGCGCGTTCATGTTTCTGGTGCACATGCCGACCGTAAGAATAAAAATGTTGGATCAACGGTACCCGTGTGACGAATGCAACATCTCAGCATCAACCAAGGTGTACGGAATTGATTCCGAGTAAAAAATCAACAGAAGTCTGTTCCAAGGCCGGGTGAATTATCCTAGTCCCGAACAAACGTATGGATACTAAGTCAGACGTGACGAAGCTCCGAACGTTTTACAGACGTAAATAAACAGGAGGGATGACTCGCAGAAATTTTTGAATTATGCCCATTCATTCTTATCAACCAAACGCCCTGGACTCCACGCAGTCTTTATTTTCGGCGAAATTCAAGAAATTTAATAATTAGCTAATTCAAAGCCGCCTCGTGACTGATTTGAAGAGGGGGTGGGGAAATCTCAAAGGAGATTACGTGTAACTCATTCTTCTCGAGTTATTTTCACGTCACTTGTGGGTTTTTGTTGTTTCCATCCTGAGCTGTGGTGGCCATATGTCTCTCTGCCTGATTTCACCTGCGCAGAGAGAGAGAGAGAGAGAGAGAGAGAACCTGCGCAGAACGGAGAGGGAGCTCAGCAGGCGCTTCTGTCGAAGAAGCGGCTCCGACGTCTCCCCGAGGTACATACATCTCTTTCGCAGATATTATATGAAAAAATCATTAGTAAAATAGTTTGCGGAAAGACTGTCAAATCAATTATTATTATTATTATTATTATATCATCATTAATTATTTATATACAAATATGTAAGATTTTCTTTTTTGAAATATAAAAGAATATGGAAATAGCAGAAAGTGTGGTCGGTCTAGAGACACAAAAAGGTCAACTATCCAAAAGGCCTTAATGGGTCTAAGATACCCTATTTATTGGTTAATTTATCCGTCGTCAGTTTTGGGCTCGTCGTCATGTTGTAGGATTGAGTGCTCAATGGACAAGGAAGGCATCACATAGATGTTCGTAAACCATAGAGGATTCATTTTTATATATACGAATTTTCTTACTGAGTAGGGAAAAAAATGAAGTTAATTGTATGAGGAGGTACAAATTTTAAGGTAATTTATAATTTTGGTATGAATATTTTTATGATTCAAAAATATGAATTTTAGGTGTTATATGGTATTTATCATGTGTGGAAAATTAGTATTGCTGATGTGTCTTTGCCAAATTTGCCCATGGGTGAAGTGTTAATATTGCCATTAAATTTGAACTTTTAAAAATAAGAAATGGACAATTATTTGTCCAATGCTGCATCTTATTTCTTTCTCTAACCCTAATTCCATTATTCACCTCCTCCTCACTCAATAGCCGCCACCGCTACCCTCAAGGTCGTTCCCCTTGTCCTCTCTCATGCCAACTCCATGGTCACTCACGTGCGGGGTTCCGTCACCTCCTCCTCATCCCTCCCCCCCACGTTCAGTACATCATCATCCCCTACCCCATTACCGCCACCTCTGGGTCGCCTTTTCCCTTCCCATCCTCATCCTCAATCAATTTTTTGATGGCCGAAAAGGGAGGAGGAGGAAGAAAGGCCGTGGAGAAGGGACGAGGAGGCTGAGCAGGAGAGCGACGATCGGAGCCATTGAAGGAGAATATGGAGATTAGGGTTAGGGTTTGATGGAGGAGAAGGAGAATTTACTAAATTGTCCCAATTTTTTATTTTTTAAAAAATTTAAATTTGAGGACTATTTAGTCATTCCGCATGGTAACCATTGGGAGCCTTCTCATCACTCTTTATCCGGACGTAATTTTAATATGCTTTATCAACTTATTTAACAGAAAAAAATTGGCGTTGTGTTTTGTGAGACATGATTTAATGCATAAAGTTTAGTCACTTTTTAAGTTAATGGGAAGGATTGTAGAAAAATTGGAAAATTCTCGAGGGTTAGTGTTTTTATTTTTTTATTTTTTTGCTAAGTTAATGGGCCTCACATTGTAACTTGTTATGGGCCACTAGGATCAGACATTTAGTGGGGCCCCATTTTATCCAACAGCCTCCGGGCCTTGTCTGCCGTGGGGCCCAGCATGCTTTGTCACGTGATCATCTTTTAGCTACACCCCGCAACCTAACCTGATCTGATCAGGGGTGGGTTTTGTACATGAGATTGCTGCCGCCTACAAGCAGGTCATGCTGCTTCATGCCCTTTTCATGCAGTACTAACATGTCAGAGTGCACACGACATGTAATGATCCAACCTGAGCTAGCGTAGTGCTTCATTAACTACGACCCCGCACACTTTTCTGGTTGACCAAATGTCGGAGCTTGTATATTAGTTTCGATTTATTGGCCTAGCCTATCTGTCTGTGTGATAGTTGCAAGCTATCGGATAGTTGGAATCAAAAGGGAAGGAGAGAATTTGGGTAGTGGAACAGAATTTTCTCATTCATCTGACTGTATCAATAGCAACATGGTTGTTTTTATACAGTTTTGTGTGTTCTGTTGTGTCACCAACAACCTTAACAACCTTATTTCAATCTTTGCTATATCAACCTCCCTTATTCATTTATTTGTTACATTGATACCCTTGCCTAGTGACAATACCCCCTTACTGAGGAACCTTGTCCGCAAGGTTCAAATGAGGGAAGCACAGCTGAAGATCGCATAGGTATTCCCATGATGCATCTTCGGGAGAGGAGTTTGACCAATGTGTCAAGACCTGGGTGGCAGCCTCCTTGCCACGCTTCACCATCCGTCGATCGAGGATAGATATTGGAATAAGGCACTTGTCCTTGGAGAGGTGGCTAGGCAAGGTGGCGGTCTGTCGTGGGGGACTAGGGGCACCCTTAAGTAGAGACACATGGAAGACAGGGTGTATTCGAGCCGAAGGTGGTAGCGCCAACTTGTAGGTGACTACGCCGATCCGCTCTAGGATGAGAAAAGGGCCATAGTACTTTGCTGCCAATTTTTGATATCGTCTGGCCTGTAGGGAGTGTTGGCGATAGTGACGAAGCTTGAGGTACACCCAATCGCCTTCAGTGAATGTTCGATCGGTACGCCGTTTGTTTGCCTGCACCTTCATACGGTGTTGTGCTCACTGAAGGTGGTGTCGCAAATTAGTGATGAAGGTCTCCCTTTCAGTTTGTCGTCTGTCAATTGCTTCAATGGAAGAATCCCCTAGAACATATTGGGGTGTGTAGTGGTGGTGGCTCGCCATAAAGGGCTTCGAAAGGGGTTCTCTGCAAGGACGTATGGTATGTGGTGTTATACCACCATTCAGTTGTGGAAAGCCAAGCAATGCCACCTAGTAGGATCTTGGCTCGTGGTGCAACGTAAGTAGCATTCCAAGCAGTGATTTACAACTTCCGTCTGGCCATCTATCTGGGGGTGGTATGCAGACGACATTTTCAAGGAAACCCCTTGGATACAAAAGAGCTCCTGCCAGAATGAGCTGAGGAAGAGTGAGTCCCGATCGCTGACAATGTTGTGTGGGTTACCATGTAATTTGTAAAACATTATCCATAAAGACCCGAGCTACTTGGGCGGCTGAGTATGGGTGGCTCAACCCCATGAAGTGGCCATATTTGGTTAGGCAATTGACTACAACCAGAATGGTGTCCTTGCCCTCAGACTTAGGAAGGCCGGTAATGAAGTCCATGCCGATGTCTTGGAATGCATGGCTTGGTATAGGTAATGGCTGTAGGAGGCCTGCAGGAGCGACCGTCTCTGGTTTGTGTCGAAGGCAGACGTCGCAACTACGTATATGAGTTCGTACCTGCTTTTGCAAGCCTTTCTAGTAGAACGTGGAATGAATTTTTTGCAGCGTAGCATGGGCACCTGAGTGCCCCCCAGTCGGTGAATCATGGTTGATCTGGATAATTTGTTTCCTTAACTCGAGGTCAGCTCCCACCACTAGGCACCCTTTTCGTCGTAATTGTCCCTGTCGCCAAGTAAATTGGCAGGATGTCTCAATTCCCTATTCCAGTTGCGAAATGATACATTGTAGCGAGGGGTTCGAAGTCCAACTAGCTCTGATTCTATCATAGAGGTTAGCCTGCGCAAATGAGATGGCCATTAGTTGCAAGTCACTGCTTGCCACTCGTGATAACACATCAGCAGCAACATTGTCCTTCCCTTTCCTATATTGTATCATGTAGTCAAAGCTTAGCAGCTTTGTGAGCCAAGCGTGTTGTAGTGGGGTGCTGAGCCGTTGTTCCAGCAAGTGCTTGAGGCTCTGGTGATCCGTGTGAATGATGAAAGGTCGAGCTTTCAAATAATGCCCCAATTTCTTCACTGCTAGGAGGACAGCGAGGAGTTCTTTTTCATAAGTGGAGAGGCTTTATGAGTAGTTGCAAATGGCTTGTTGATATAGGCAAGAGGATGGCCATTCTGCGAGAGTACCGCCCCCATACCCTGCCCGAATGCATCGGTCTCAATTTCGAAGGGTCTAGAGAAATCAGACAGAGCTAACACTGGTGCTGAAGCCAACACATCCTTGAGCCCTTCGAATGCTGTTGTAGCTTGGGGGACCACTCAAAGGAGTCGGTCTTTAAGAGGTCCACCAGGGCCTTTGCTGATGGAGTTTGTAATTCAGTATAAAACATTTGTAATATCCTATCAGACGAGAAAACCACGAAATTGTTTTACAGTTCTCGGGGTTGGCCATTCTTGCACAGCTTGAACCTTTCGTGGGTCGGTGCTAACGCCCTGAGCAGAGACAAAAATCAATCTGATACTAATCTTTTTCCCGAGATAACACCGATTTTGGTACATATGCTTCAGTTGAAAAGGTGTTATGAAATTGATTCTATTTATCAAAGAAAGAATCGGCTCTCATGTCCCGAAATCACAGATCTTCGCCATGAGGGACTCGTTGAGGAGGATGTTTTGTGGTTTGATATCGTAATGGATGATCTGCTTGCTGCACTCCTCGTGGAGGTACAAGAGGCCCCTAGCGACCCCGCAAGCCATCTCGATCCTCTTGAACCAGCTTGGCCTCGGACCTCCAAACAGAAAATCTGCCAGTGACCCGTTCGGCATGAACTCGTATACCAAGAGGCGGTGTTGCCCCCTCATTGCAGAACCCGATAAATTCGACAAGGTTCTTGTGATTGGTTCTCCCAATCGTGTCCACTTCGGTCTTCAACTCTCTTTCGCCGTCAGAGGTCATTGTTTCCAGCACTTTGACTGCAACGACGCCTCTCTCGCTGGATGGGAGAACTCCTTTTAAACCTCCCCAAAAAGCTCCCTTGCCCAGCTCTTCTTTGAACCCGCCAGTTGCTCCCTGGAGCTCCTTGTATGTAAAGCTCCGCATGCCAGTGAAACATTCATCGAAGGTGGTTGCAGAGTTCTGAATTGTTGTGCACGATTATATTGAAACCATATCAGGAAGGTTAGAGAATTAGGATCAGGTTCAACGCTGCGGATCTGCTCAGAAATGCTGATCCTATGATACTTACGGTCCTGTTATCCTCCTTCTTAGGGCAACCTGGCGGGATTGTTGAAGTAGAATTATGGGTCCTCACCTTAATGAAAGCTTTTAGATCCGCTAACACTAGCATCGACCATTCCATTAGAAACAGGCATCCTCTTCTTCCAGCAGACGCCACTTCCAAGTATATTACAAAGTCACAGAAGCAATCATTCAGGCAAAGCTGCGTGCAGGAATCCTCATTCTGATTTTCATAGCGCGCATAATCATTGAACGGCCAGTTGGCGTTTATCATCGGTTGCATGGTGAATGAATCTGTTTCTAGCATGCCTGAAGATGGAGAATATGTATGCCTTTAGGAATACCTTAGATTATGTGAATATATACACTGATTTTTTCGGAAGCAAATACATTGTCTGGCCTACTTATACGATCCGATTGTATTATGCATAAGCTAGTTTTATAATGATATACCTTCATCACAACTCTGAGGAGCAAAGTCTTGCTTGCATTCCGTTCATCTCGTTCGATGGATCGATGTACTTGTATCCATTTGGGCATTTGCATCTGGCCTCTGGTCATCTCCGAGATGCAGTAGCTGTTAAACCCACAAGCCCCCATGCCAATGCTTTGTTTCATACTTTGTGCAGATGTTTGACGGGAGTGGGAGAGATGCTATGGACCAGCCGGTGGCACTTACTGAACTCGAGTTCGCATTCCTTGGGTAAACATACTGCCTGAACACGCCATCGTAATCAACTACTGCTCTCCGGTAAGAATCCTCAGCAGCGCCAGACATTAAGGTAGTGACCACAGCACCGATTGCTTGTGGTAAGATAGAATCTCACCCATCTGGTTGAAAATCACCTTATAGCCACTGCTGGTTTGGGTGGCCCAGTAGGCGTTGGACGTATCGAAAGACCGGGATAGTGTACATGACAAGGTTCCCGTCGCCCTGCAAGCTGAGCCGGAATCTCCCACTAGAGTAGTTCGTGGGTGAGTATCGAGAAACAACATTGGCCCCTCGAACCCAACTCTTGTGTGGGCACGATTGTATCGGAAGGTTCGCTGAAAGATTGCCACAAGTTGGAGCCCGTTTCATCCACTACGACAAAGTTCCCACTGTCGAGCATGGAAGCATGGGAAGCCCCGAAGCCATCCCGGTTGGAGCCCAAATCTGTGACCCTCTCGGATCATTGAGCACCAAACTCCCTTGGGCGGTCAGCTCGACTTTGGATCCCTCAGGTGCTAGATTAGCCCCATTTGCTGACCAGATGACCGTCTTTTCCGGTATCCCGATCGAACCATATGGCCAATAGGGAGCCCTCATCTCCGATCTTCCGGAAGCCAAAAGCAAAGTGTCCCAGAGGAGATTTCCATGAGGTGTCACCGATCATCTCCGGAGAGGGAATCTCCCAAGGTTTATGTTCCTTTGAGCTCGAGCTAGTATCGCAAGTGGAAGAAGCAGAAGGACCGTAAGCGTAGCAGGAGCCATGGAAAGGGCAAGTGCTTCTCTGCTTCTGGGACTGGTTCAAACCGCAAGAGATCAACAAAATTCATATCTATCGTCAGATATTTCTATCATAGCTGCAGCAGTTGGTCCACAGATTAAATTCTATAACGACTCAATTTTCTTCGACTGACTTTTCCAAGTCGTCACCGGTCTTTTTTCCAATTTCTATAAGGAACCCTTCCTTCCAGTCTTTTGCCGTGTGGAGCCCTCGATTAATTTTTCGTCATGGCCACCTGTATAATTGGAATTATAAGTTGTCTGTTACATCTATGACGTTCTGGGCGCGTTCATGTTTCTGGTGCACATGCCGACCGTAAGAATAAAAATGTTGGATCAACGGTACCCGTGTGACGAATGCAACATCTCAGCATCAACCAAGGTGTACGGAATTGATTCCGAGTAAAAAATCAACAGAAGTCTGTTCCAAGGCGCGGGTGAATTATCCTAGTCCCGAACAAACGTATGGATACTAAGTCAGACGTGACGAAGCTCCGAACGTTTTACAGACGTAAATAAACAGGAGGGATGACTCGCAGAAATTTTTGAATTATGCCCATTCATTCTTATCAACCAAACGCCCTGGACTCCACGCAGTCTTTATTTTCGGCGAAATTCAAGAAATTTAATAATTAGCTAATTCAAAGCCGCCTCGTGACTGATTTGAAGAGGGGGTGGGGAAATCTCAAAGGAGATTACGTGTAACTCATTCTTCTCGAGTTATTTTCACGTCACTTGTGGGTTTTTGTTGTTTCCATCCTGAAGCTGTGGTGGCCATATGTCTCTCTGCCTGATTTCACCTGCGCAGAGAGAGAGAGAGAGAGAGAGAGAGAACCTGCGCAGAACGGGAGAGGGAGCTCAGCAGGCCGCTTCTGTCGAAGAAGCGGCTCCGACGTCTCCCCGAGGTACATACATCTCTTTCGCAGATATTATATGAAAAAATCATTAGTAAAATAGTTTGCGGAAAAGACTGTCAAATCAATTATTATTATTATTATTATTATATCATCATTAATTATTTATATACAAATATGTAAGATTTTCTTTTTTGAAATATAAAAGAATATGGAAATAGCAGAAAGTGTGGTCGGTCTAGAGACACAAAAAAGGTCAACTATCCAAAAGGCCTTAATGGGTCTAAGATACCCTATTTATTGGTTAATTTATCCGTCGTCAGTTTTGGGCTCGTCGTCATGTTGTAGGATGAGTGCTCAATGGACAAGGAAGGCATCACATAGATGTTCGTAAACCATAGAGGATTCATTTTTATATATACGAATTTTCTTACTGAGTAGGGAAAAAAATGAAGTTAATTGTATGAGGAGGTACAAAATTTTAAGGTAATTTATAATTTTGGTATGAATATTTTTTATGATTCAAAAATATGAATTTTAGGTGTTATATGGTATTTATCATGTGTGGAAAATTAGTATTGCTGATGTGTCTTTTGCCAAATTTGCCCATGGGTGAAGTGTTAATATTGCCATTAAATTTGAACTTTTAAAAAATAAGAAATGGGACAATTATTTGTCCAATGCTGCATCTTATTTCTTTCTCTAACCCTAATTCCATTATTCACCTCCTCCTCACTCAATAGCCGCCACCGCTACCCTCAAGGTCGTTCCCCTTGTCCTCTCTCATGCCAACTCCATGGTCACTCACGTGCGGGGTTCCGTCACCTCCTCCTCATCCCTCCCCCCACGTTCAGTACATCATCATCCCCTACCCCATTACCGCCACCTCTGGGTCGCCTTTTCCCTTCCCATCCTCATCCTCAATCAATTTTTTGATGGCCGAAAAGGGAGGAGGAGGAAGAAAGGCCGTGGAGAAGGGACGAGGAGGCTGAGCAGGAGAGCGACGATCGGAGCCATTGAAGGAGAATATGGAGATTAGGGTTAGGGTTTGATGGAGGAGAAGGAGAATTTACTAAATTGTCCCAATTTTTTATTTTTTAAAAAAATTTAAATTTGAGGACTATTTAGTCATTCCGCATGGTAACCATTGGGAGCCTTCTCATCACTCTTTATCCGACGTAATTTTAATATGCTTTATCAACTTATTTAACAGAAAAAATTGGCGTTGTGTTTTGTGAGACATGATTTAATGCATAAAGTTTAGTCACTTTTTTAAGTTAATGGGAAGGATTTGTAGAAAAATTGGAAAATTCTCGAGGGTTAGTGTTTTTATTTTTTATTTTTTTTGCTAAGTTAATGGGCCTCACATTGTACTTGTTATGGGCCACTAGGATCAGACATTTAGTGGGGCCCCATTTTATCCAACAGCCTCCGGGCCTTGTCTGCCGTGGGGGCCCAGCATGCTTTGTCACGTGATCATCTTTTAGCTACACCCCGCAACCTAACCTGATCTGATCAGGGGTGGGTTTTGTACATGAGATTGCTGCCGCCTACAAGCAGGTCATGCTGCTTCATGCCCTTTTCATGCAGTACTAACATGTCAGAGTGCACACGACATGTAATGATCCAACCTGAGCTAGCGTAGTGCTTCATTAACTACGACCCCGCACACTTTTCTGGTTGACCAAATGTCGGAGCTTGTATATTAGTTTCGATTTATTGGCCTAGCCTATCTGTCTGTGTGATAGTTGCAAGCTATCGGATAGTTGGAATCAAAAGGGAAGGAGAGAATTTGGGTAGTGGAACAGAATTTCTCATTCATCTGACTGTATCAATAGCAACATGGTTGTTTTTATACAGTTTGTGTGTTCTGTTGTGTCACCAACAACCTTAACAACCTTATTTCAATCTTTGCTATATCAACCTCCCTTATTCATTTATTTGTTACATTGATACCCTTGCCTAGTGACAATACCCCCCTTACTGAGGAACCTTGTCCGCAAGGTTCAAATGAGGGAAGCACAGCTGAAGATCGCATAGGTATTCCCATGATGCATCTTCGGGAGAGGAGTTTGACCAATGTGTCAAGACCTGGGTGGCAGCCTCCTTGCCACGCTTCACCATCCGTCGATCGAGGATAGATATTGGAATAAGGCACTTGTCCTTGGAGAGGTGGCTAGGCAAGGTGGCGGTCTGTCGTGGGGGACTAGGGGCACCCTTAAGTAGAGACACATGGAAGACAGGGTGTATTCGAGCCGAAGGTGGTAGCGCCAACTTGTAGGTGACTACGCCGATCCGCTCTAGGATGAGAAAAGGGCCATAGTACTTTGCTGCCAATTTTTGATATCGTCTGGCCTGTAGGGAGTGTTGGCGATAGTGACGAAGCTTGAGGTACACCCAATCGCCTTCAGTGAATGTTCGATCGGTACGCCGTTTGTTTGCCTGCACCTTCATACGGTGTTGTGCTCACTGAAGGTGGTGTCGCAAATTAGTGATGAAGGTCTCCCTTTCAGTTTGTCGTCTGTCAATTGCTTCAATGGAAGAATCCCCTAGAACATATGGGGTGTGTAGTGGTGGTGGCTCGCCATAAAGGGCTTCGAAAGGGGTTCTCTGCAAGGACGTATGGTATGTGGTGTTATACCACCATTCAGTTTGTGGAAAGCCAGCAATGCCACCTAGTAGGATCTTGGCTCGTGGTGCAACGTAAGTAGCATTCCAAGCAGTGATTTACAACTTCCGTCTGGCCATCTATCTGGGGGTGGTATGCAGACGACATTTTCAAGGAAACCCCTTGGATACAAAAGAGCTCCTGCCAGAATGAGCTGAGGAAGAGTGAGTCCCGATCGCTGACAATGTTGTGTGGGTTACCATGTAATTTGTAAACATTATCCATAAAGACCCGAGCTACTTGGGCGGCTGAGTATGGGTGGCTCAACCCCATGAAGTGGCCATATTTGGTTAGGCAAATTGACTACAACCAGAATGGTGTCCTTGCCCTCAGACTTAGGAAGGCCGGTAATGAAGTCCATGCCGATGTCTTGGAATGCATGGCTTGGTATAGGTAATGGCTGTAGGAGGCCTGCAGGAGCGACCGTCTCTGGTTTGTGTCGAAGGCAGACGTCGCAACTACGTATATGAGTTCGTACCTGCTTTTTGCAAGCCTTTCTAGTAGAACGTGGAATGAATTTTTTGCAGCGTAGCATGGGCACCTGAGTGCCCCCCAGTCGGTGAATCATGGTTGATCTGGATAATTTGTTTCCTTAACTCGAGGTCAGCTCCCACCACTAGGCACCCTTTTCGTCGTAATTGTCCCTGTCGCCAAGTAAATTGGCAGGATGTCTCAATTCCCTATTCCAGTTGCGAAATGATACATTGTAGCGAGGGGTTCGAAGTCCAACTAGCTCTGATTCTATCATAGAGGTTAGCCTGCGCAAATGAGATGGCCATTAGTTGCAAGTCACTGCTTGCCACTCGTGATAACACATCAGCAGCAAACATTGTCCTTCCCTTTCCTATATTGTATCATGTAGTCAAAGCTTAGCAGCTTTGTGAGCCAAGCGTGTTGTAGTGGGGTGCTGAGCCGTTGTTCCAGCAAGTGCTTGAGGCTCTGGTGATCCGTGTGAATGATGAAAGGTCGAGCTTTCAAATAATGCCCCAATTTCTTCACTGCTAGGAGGACAGCGAGGAGTTCTTTTTCATAAGTGGAGAGGCTTTATGAGTAGTTGCAAATGGCTTGTTGATATAGGCAAGAGGATGGCCATTCTGCGAGAGTACCGCCCCCATACCCTGCCCGAATGCATCGGTCTCAATTTCGAAGGGTCTAGAGAAATCAGACAGAGCTAACACTGGTGCTGAAGCCAACACATCCTTGAGCCCTTCGAATGCTGTTGTAGCTTGGGGGGACCACTCAAAGGAGTCGGTCTTTAAGAGGTCCACCAGGGCCTTGCTGATGGAGTTGTAATTCAGTATAAAACATTTGTAATATCCTATCAGACCGAGAAAACCACGAAATTGTTTTACAGTTCTCGGGGTTGGCCATTCTTGCACAGCTTGAACCTTTCGTGGGTCGGTGCTAACGCCCTGAGCAGAGACAAAAATCAATCTGATACTAATCTTTTTCCCGAGATAACACCGATTTTGGTACATATGCTTCAGTTGAAAAGGTGTTATGAAATTGATTCTATTTATCAAAGAAAGAATCGGCTCTCATGTCCCGAAATCACAGATCTTCGCCATGAGGGACTCGTTGAGGAGGATGTTTTGTGGTTTGATATCGTAATGGATGATCTGCTTGCTGCACTCCTCGTGGAGGTACAAGAGGCCCCTAGCGACCCCGCAAGCCATCTCGATCCTCTTGAACCAGCTTGGCCTCGGACCTCCAAACAGAAAATCTGCCAGTGACCCGTTCGGCATGAACTCGTATACCAAGAGGCGGTGTTGCCCCTCATTGCAGAACCCGATAAATTCGACAAGGTTCTTGTGATTGGTTCTCCCAATCGTGTCCACTTCGGTCTTCAACTCTCTTTCGCCGTCAGAGGTCATTGTTTCCAGCACTTTGACTGCAACGACGCCTCTCTCGCTGGATGGGAGAACTCCTTTATAAACCTCCCCAAAAGCTCCCTTGCCCAGCTCTTCTTTGAACCCGCCAGTTGCTCCCTGGAGCTCCTTGTATGTAAAGCTCCGCATGCCAGTGAAACCATTCATCGAAGGTGGTTGCAGAGTTCTGAATTGTTGTGCACGATTATATTGAAACCATATCAGGAAGGTTAAGAGAATTAGGATCAGGTTCAACGCTGCGGATCTGCTCAGAAATGCTGATCCTATGATACTTACGGTCCTGTTATCCTCCTTCTTAGGGCAACCTGGCGGGATTGTTGAAGTAGAATTATGGGTCCTCACCTTAATGAAAGCTTTAGATCCGCTAACACTAGCATCGACCATTCCATTAGAAACAGGCATCCTCTTCTTCCAGCAGACGCCACTTCCAAGTATTACAAAGTCACAGAAGCAATCATTCAGGCAAAGCTGCGTGCAGGAATCCTCATTCTGATTTTCATAGCGCGCATAATCATTGAACGGCCAGTTGGCGTTTATCATCGGTTGCATGGTGAATGAATCTGTTTCTAGCATGCCTGAAGATGGAGAATATGTATGCCTTTAGGAATACCTTAGATTATGTGAATATATACACTGATTTTTCGGAAGCAAATACATTGTCTGGCCTACTTATACGATCCGATTGTATTATGCATAAGCTAGTTTTATAATGATATACCTTCATCACAACTCTGAGGAGCAAAGTCTTGCTTGCATCCGTTCATCTCGTTCGATGGATCGATGTACTTGTATCCATTTGGGCATTTGCATCTTGGCCTCTGGTCATCTCCGAGAATGCAGTAGCTGTTAAACCCACAAGCCCCCATGCCAATGCTTTGTTTCATACTTGTGCAGATGTTTGACGGGAGTGGGAGAGATGCTATGGACCAGCCGGTGGCACTTACTGAACTCGAGTTCGCATTCCTTGGGTAAACATACTGCCTGAACACGCCATCGTAATCAACTACTGCTCTCCGGTAAGAATCCTCAGCAGCGCCAGACATTAAGGTAGTGACCACAGCACCGTTGCTTGTGGTAAGATAGATCTCACCCATCTGGTTGAAAATCACCTTATAGCCACTGCTGGTTTGGGTGGCCCAGTAGGCGTTGGACGTATCGAAGACCGGGATAGTGTACATGACAAGGTTCCCGTCGCCCTGCAAGCTGAGCCGGAATCTCCCACTAGAGTAGTTCGTGGGTGAGTATCGAGAAACAACATTGGCCCCTCGAACCAACTCTTGTGTGGGCACGATTGTATCGGAAGGTTCGCTGAAAGATTGCCACAAGTTGGAGCCCGTTTCATCCACTACGACAAAGTTCCCACTGTCGAGCATGGAAGCATGGGAAGCCCCCGAAGCCATCCCGGTTGGAGCCCAAATCTGTGACCCTCTCGGATCATTGAGCACCAAACTCCCTTGGGCGGTCAGCTCGACTTTGGATCCCTCAGGTGCTAGATTAGCCCCATTTGCTGACCAGATGACCGTCTTTTCCGGTATCCCATCGAACCATATGGCCAATAGGTAGCCCTCATCTCCGATCTTCCGGAAGCCAAAAGCAAAGTGTCCCAGAGGAGATTTCCATGAGGTGTTCCGATCATCTCCGGAGAGGGAATCTCCCAAGGTTATGTTCCTTTGAGCTCGAGCTAGTATCGCAAGTGGAAGAAGCAGAAGGACCGTAAGCGTAGCAGGAGCCATGGAAAGGGCAAGTGCTTCTCTGCTTCTGGGACTGGTTCAAACCGCAAGAGATCAACAAAATTCATATCTATCGTCAGATATTTCTATCATAGCTGCAGCAGTTGGTCCACAGATTAAATTCTATAACGACTCAATTTTCTTCGACTGACTTTTCCAAGTCGTCACCGGTCTTTTTCCAATTCTATAAGGAACCCTTCCTTCCAGTCTTTTGCCGTGTGGAGCCCTCGATTAATTTTCGTCATGGCCACCTGTATAATTGGAATTATAAGTTGTCTGTTACATCTATGACGTTCTGGGCGCGTTCATGTTTCTGGTGCACATGCCGACCGTAAGAATAAAAATGTTGGATCAACGGTACCCGTGTGACGAATGCAACATCTCAGCATCAACCAAGGTGTACGGAATTGATTCCGAGTAAAAAATCAACAGAAGTCTGTTCCAAGGCCGGGTGAATTATCCTAGTCCCGAACAAACGTATGGATACTAAGTCAGACGTGACGAAGCTCCGAACGTTTTACAGACGTAAATAAACAGGAGGGATGACTCGCAGAAATTTTTGAATTATGCCCATTCATTCTTATCAACCAAACGCCCTGGACTCCACGCAGTCTTTATTTTCGGCGAAATTCAAGAAATTTAATAATTAGCTAATTCAAAGCCGCCTCGTGACTGATTTGAAGAGGGGGTGGGGAAATCTCAAAGGAGATTACGTGTAACTCATTCTTCTCGAGTTATTTTCACGTCACTTGTGGGTTTTTGTTGTTTCCATCCTGAGCTGTGGTGGCCATATGTCTCTCTGCCTGATTTCACCTGCGCAGAGAGAGAGAGAGAGAGAGAGAGAGAACCTGCGCAGAACGGAGAGGGAGCTCAGCAGGCGCTTCTGTCGAAGAAGCGGCTCCGACGTCTCCCCGAGGTACATACATCTCTTTCGCAGATATTATATGAAAAAATCATTAGTAAAATAGTTTGCGGAAAGACTGTCAAATCAATTATTATTATTATTATTATTATATCATCATTAATTATTTATATACAAATATGTAAGATTTTCTTTTTTGAAATATAAAAGAATATGGAAATAGCAGAAAGTGTGGTCGGTCTAGAGACACAAAAAGGTCAACTATCCAAAAGGCCTTAATGGGTCTAAGATACCCTATTTATTGGTTAATTTATCCGTCGTCAGTTTTGGGCTCGTCGTCATGTTGTAGGATTGAGTGCTCAATGGACAAGGAAGGCATCACATAGATGTTCGTAAACCATAGAGGATTCATTTTTATATATACGAATTTTCTTACTGAGTAGGGAAAAAAATGAAGTTAATTGTATGAGGAGGTACAAATTTTAAGGTAATTTATAATTTTGGTATGAATATTTTTATGATTCAAAAATATGAATTTTAGGTGTTATATGGTATTTATCATGTGTGGAAAATTAGTATTGCTGATGTGTCTTTGCCAAATTTGCCCATGGGTGAAGTGTTAATATTGCCATTAAATTTGAACTTTTAAAAATAAGAAATGGGACAATTATTTGTCCAATGCTGCATCTTATTTCTTTCTCTAACCCTAATTCCATTATTCACCTCCTCCTCACTCAATAGCCGCCACCGCTACCCTCAAGGTCGTTCCCCTTGTCCTCTCTCATGCCAACTCCATGGTCACTCACGTGCGGGGTTCCGTCACCTCCTCCTCATCCCTCCCCCCACGTTCAGTACATCATCATCCCCTACCCCATTACCGCCACCTCTGGGTCGCCTTTTCCCTTCCCATCCTCATCCTCAATCAATTTTTTGATGGCCGAAAAGGGAGGAGGAGGAAGAAAGGCCGTGGAGAAGGGACGAGGAGGCTGAGCAGGAGAGCGACGATCGGAGCCATTGAAGGAGAATATGGAGATTAGGGTTAGGGTTTGATGGAGGAGAAGGAGAATTTACTAAATTGTCCCAATTTTTTATTTTTTAAAAAATTTAAATTTGAGGACTATTTAGTCATTCCGCATGGTAACCATTGGGAGCCTTCTCATCACTCTTTATCCGGACGTAATTTTAATATGCTTTATCAACTTATTTAACAGAAAAAATTGGCGTTGTGTTTTGTGAGACATGATTTAATGCATAAAGTTTAGTCACTTTTTAAGTTAATGGGAAGGATTTGTAGAAAAATTGGAAAATTCTCGAGGGTTAGTGTTTTTATTTTTTATTTTTTTGCTAAGTTAATGGGCCTCACATTGTACTTGTTATGGGCCACTAGGATCAGACATTTAGTGGGGCCCCATTTTATCCAACAGCCTCCGGGCCTTGTCTGCCGTGGGGGCCCAGCATGCTTTGTCACGTGATCATCTTTTAGCTACACCCCGCAACCTAACCTGATCTGATCAGGGGTGGGTTTTGTACATGAGATTGCTGCCGCCTACAAGCAGGTCATGCTGCTTCATGCCCTTTTCATGCAGTACTAACATGTCAGAGTGCACACGACATGTAATGATCCAACCTGAGCTAGCGTAGTGCTTCATTAACTACGACCCCGCACACTTTTCTGGTTGACCAAATGTCGGAGCTTGTATATTAGTTTCGATTTATTGGCCTAGCCTATCTGTCTGTGTGATAGTTGCAAGCTATCGGATAGTTGGAATCAAAAGGGAAGGAGAGAATTTGGGTAGTGGAACAGAATTTCTCATTCATCTGACTGTATCAATAGCAACATGGTTGTTTTTTATACAGTTTGTGTGTTCTGTTGTGTCACCAACAACCTTAACAACCTTATTTCAATCTTTGCTATATCAACCTCCCTTATTCATTTATTTGTTACATTGATACCCTTGCCTAGTGACAATACCCCCCTTACTGAGGAACCTTGTCCGCAAGGTTCAAATGAGGGAAGCACAGCTGAAGATCGCATAGGTATTCCCATGATGCATCTTCGGGAGAGGAGTTTGACCAATGTGTCAAGACCTGGGTGGCAGCCTCCTTGCCACGCTTCACCATCCGTCGATCGAGGATAGATATTGGAATAAGGCACTTGTCCTTGGAGAGGTGGCTAGGCAAGGTGGCGGTCTGTCGTGGGGGACTAGGGGCACCCTTAAGTAGAGACACATGGAAGACAGGGTGTATTCGAGCCGAAGGTGGTAGCGCCAACTTGTAGGTGACTACGCCGATCCGCTCTAGGATGAGAAAAGGGCCATAGTACTTTGCTGCCAATTTTTGATATCGTCTGGCCTGTAGGGAGTGTTGGCGATAGTGACGAAGCTTGAGGTACACCCAATCGCCTTCAGTGAATGTTCGATCGGTACGCCGTTTGTTTGCCTGCACCTTCATACGGTGTTGTGCTCACTGAAGGTGGTGTCGCAAATTAGTGATGAAGGTCTCCCTTTCAGTTTGTCGTCTGTCAATTGCTTCAATGGAAGAATCCCCTAGAACATATGGGGTGTGTAGTGGTGGTGGCTCGCCATAAAGGGCTTCGAAAGGGGTTCTCTGCAAGGACGTATGGTATGTGGTGTTATACCACCATTCAGTTGTGGAAAGCCAGCAATGCCACCTAGTAGGATCTTGGCTCGTGGTGCAACGTAAGTAGCATTCCAAGCAGTGATTTACAACTTCCGTCTGGCCATCTATCTGGGGGTGGTATGCAGACGACATTTTCAAGGAAACCCCTTGGATACAAAAGAGCTCCTGCCAAAATGAGCTGAGGAAGAGTGAGTCCCGATCGCTGACAATGCTGTGTGGGTTACCATGTAATTTGTAAACATTATCCATAAAGACCCGAGCTACTTGGGCGGCTGAGTATGGGTGGCTCAACCCCATGAAGTGGCCATATTTGGTTAGGCAATTGACTACAACCAGAATGGTGTCCTTGCCCTCAGACTTAGGAAGGCCGGTAATGAAGTCCATGCCGATGTCTTGGAATGCATGGCTTGGTATAGGTAATGGCTGTAGGAGGCCTGCAGGAGCGACCGTCTCTGGTTTGTGTCGAAGGCAGACGTCGCAACTACGTATATGAGTTCGTACCTGCTTTTGCAAGCCTTTCTAGTAGAACGTGGAATGAATTTTTTGCAGCGTAGCATGGGCACCTGAGTGCCCCCCAGTCGGTGAATCATGGTTGATCTGGATAATTTGTTTCCTTAACTCGAGGTCAGCTCCCACCACTAGGCACCCTTTTCGTCGTAATTGTCCCTGCCGCCAAGTAAATTGGCAGGATGTCTCAATTCCCTATTCCAGTTGCGAAATGATACATTGTAGCGAGGGGTTCGAAGTCCAACTAGCTCTGATTCTATCATAGAGGTCAGCCTGCGCAAATGAGATGGCCATTAGTTGCAAGTCACTGCTTGCCACTCGTGATAACACATCAGCAGCAACATTGTCCTTCCCTTTCCTATATTGTATCATGTAGTCAAAGCTTAGCAGCTTTGTGAGCCAAGCGTGTTGTAGTGGGGTGCTGAGCCGTTGTTCCAGCAAGTGCTTGAGGCTCTGGTGATCCGTGTGAATGATGAAAGGTCGAGCTTTCAAATAATGCCCCAATTTCTTCACTGCTAGGAGGACAGCGAGGAGTTCTTTTTCATAAGTGGAGAGGCTTTATGAGTAGTTGCAAATGGCTTGTTGATATAGGCAAGAGGATGGCCATTCTGCGAGAGTACCGCCCCCATACCCTGCCCGAATGCATCGGTCTCAATTTCGAAGGGTCTAGAGAAATCAGGCAGAGCTAACACTGGTGCTGAAGCCAACACATCCTTGAGCCCTTCGAATGCTGTTGTAGCTTGGGGGGACCACTCAAAGGAGTCGGTCTTTAAGAGGTCCACCAGGGCCTTGCTGATGGAGTTGTAATTCAGTATAAAACATTTGTAATATCCTATCAGACCGAGAAAACCACGAAATTGTTTTACAGTTCTCGGGGTTGGCCATTCTTGCACAGCTTGAACCTTTCATGGGTCGGTGCTAACGCCCTGAGCAGAGACAAAAATCAATCTGATACTAATCTTTTTCCCGAGATAACACCGATTTTGGTACATATGCTTCAGTTGAAAAGGTGTTATGAAATTGATTCTATTTATCAAAGAAAGAATCGGCTCTCATGTCCCGAAATCACAGATCTTCGCCATGAGGGACTCGTTGAGGAGGATGTTTTGTGGTTTGATATCGTAATGGATGATCTGCTTGCTGCACTCCTCGTGGAGGTACAAGAGGCCCCTAGCGACCCTGCAAGCCATCTCGATCCTCTTGAACCAGCTTGGCCTCGGACCTCCAAACAGAAAATCTGCCAGTGACCCGTTCGGCATGAACTCGTATACCAAGAGGCGGTGTTGCCCCTCATTGCAGAACCCGATAAATTCGACAAGGTTCTTGTGATTGGTTCTCCCAATCGTGTCCACTTCGGTCTTCAACTCTCTTTCGCCGTCAGAGGTCATTGTTTCCAGCACTTCGACTGCAACGACGCCTCTCTCGCTAGATGGGAGAACTCCTTTATAAACCTCCCAAAAGCTCCCTTGCCCAGCTCTTCTTTGAACCCGCCAGTTGCTCCCTGGAGCTCCTTGTATGTAAAGCTCCGCATGCCAGTGAAACCATTCATCGAAGGTGGTTGCAGAGTTCTGAATTGTTGTGCACGATTATATTGAAACCATATCAGGAAGGTTAAGAGAATTAGGATCAGGTTCAACGCTGCGGATCTGCTCAGAAATGCTGATCCTATGATACTTACGGTCCTGTTATCCTCCTTCTTAGGGCAACCTGGCGGGATTGTTGAAGTAGAATTATGGGTCCTCACCTTAATGAAAGCTTTAGATCCGCTAACACTAGCATCGACCATTCCATTAGAAACAGGCATCCTCTTCTTCCAGCAGACGCCACTTCCAAGTATTACAAAGTCACAGAAGCAATCATTCAGGCAAAGCTGCGTGCAGGAATCCTCATTCTGATTTTCATAGCGCGCATAATCATTGAACGGCCAGTTGGCGTTTATCATCGGTTGCATGGTGAATGAATCTGTTTCTAGCATGCCTGAAGATGGAGAATATGTATGCCTTTAGGAATACCTTAGATTATGTGAATATATACACTGATTTTTCGGAAGCAAATACATTGTCTGGCCTACTTATACGATCCGATTGTATTATGCATAAGCTAGTTTTATAATGATATACCTTCATCACAACTCTGAGGAGCAAAGTCTTGCTTGCATCCGTTCATCTCGTTCGATGGATCGATGTACTTGTATCCATTTGGGCATTTGCATCTTGGCCTCTGGTCATCTCCGAGAATGCAGTAGCTGTTAAACCCACAAGCCCCCATGCCAATGCTTTGTTTCATACTTGTGCAGATGTTTGACGGGAGTGGGAGAGATGCTATGGACCAGCCGGTGGCACTTACTGAACTCGAGTTCGCATTCCTTGGGTAAACATACTGCCTGAACACGCCATCGTAATCAACTACTGCTCTCCGGTAAGAATCCTCAGCAGCGCCAGACATTAAGGTAGTGACCACAGCACCGTTGCTTGTGGTAAGATAGATCTCACCCATCTGGTTGAAAATCACCTTATAGCCACTGCTGGTTTGGGTGGCCCAGTAGGCGTTGGACGTATCGAAGACCGGGATAGTGTACATGACAAGGTTCCCGTCGCCCTGCAAGCTGAGCCGGAATCTCCCACTAGAGTAGTTCGTGGGTGAGCATCGAGAAACAACATTGGCCCTCGAACCAACTCTTGTGTGGGCACGATTGTATCGGAAGGTTCGCTGAAAGATTGCCACAAGTTGGAGCCCGTTTCATCCACTACGACAAAGTTCCCACTGTCGAGCATGGAAGCATGGGAAGCTCCGGAAGCCATCCCGGTCGGAGCCCAAATCTGTGACCCTCTCGGATCATTGAGCACCAAACTCCCTTGGGCGGTCAGCTCGACTTTGGATCCCTCAGGTGCTAAATTAGCCCCATTTGCTGACCAGATGACCGTCTTTTCCGGTATCCCATCGAACCATATGGCCAATAGGTAGCCCTCATCTCCGATCTTCTGGAAGCCAAAAGCAAAGTCTCCCAAAGGCGATTTCCATGAGGTGTTCCGATCATCTGCGGAGAGGGAATCTCCCAAGGTTATGTTCCTTTGAGCTCGAGCTAGTATCGCAAGTGGAAGAAGCAGAAGGACCGTAAGCGTAGCAGGAGCCATGGAAAGGGCAAGTGCTTCTCTGCTTCTGGGACTGGTTCAAACCGCAAGAGATCAACTAAATTCATATCTATCGTCAGATATTTCTGTCATAGCTGCAGCAGTTGGTCCACAGATTAAATTCTATAACGACTTAATTTTCTTCGATTGACTTTTCCAAGTCTTCACCGGTCTTTTTCCAATTCTATGACGAACCCTTCCTTCCAGTCTTTTGCCGTGTGGAGCCCTCGATTAATTTTCATCATGGCCACCTGTATAATTGGAATCGTAAGTTGTCTGTTACATCTATGACGTTCTGGGCGCGTTCATGTTCCTGGTGCACATGCCGACCGTAAGAAAAAAATGTTGGATCAACGGTACCCGTGTGACGAATGCAACAGCTCAGCACCAACCAAGGTCTATGGAATTGATTCCGAGTCAAAAATCAACACAAATCTGTTCCAAGGCCGAGTGAATTATCCTAGTCCCCAACAAACGTATGGATACCAAGTCAGACGTGACGAAGCTGCTGATGTTTTGCAGACGTAAATAAACAAGAGAGATGACTCGCAGAAGAATCTGAATTATGCCCATTCATTCTTATCAACCAAATGCCCTCGACTCCACGTAGTCTTTATTTTTGGCGAAATTCAAGAAATTTAATAGTTAGCTAATTCCAAGCCGCCTCGTGACTGATTTGAAGAGGGGGTGGGGAAATCTCAAAGGAGATTTATGTGTAACTCATTCTACTCGAGTTATTTTCACGTCCCTCGTGGCTTTTTGTTGTTTCCATCCCGAGCTGTGGTGGCCATATGTCTCTCTGCCTGATTTCACCTGCTCAGGTCCGACCCATAAAAAGAAACATGCCGGCCCGGGTCAAGAGGACGAGCGGATCCAGATTTCCGCAAATCTGTTCGCGGCCCAATCCGGCCACTGTCCTGTGAAGCGATTCTTCGGATCCGGATAATGCTGCAAGGTGGGGGCCTCTAGTAATATTATTCAAGAAAATTCGGCTCTCCTCCTACCCTGGAAATTTGTCTCAACCCAGTTAGGCTCACGGACACAGCTGATCACCTGTTCAATCGTGCTGCTCATGATATATATCTGCGTGCCAATTTGCTCTTGTCACGTACAAATCGGCCGTCTCAGTCATAATTTATACACATGTGACTATTTTATAGTAAAGAAAATAATAATAATAATAATAATTGGAGAGAACAGACTAAAGAACAAGGCGCCCCCAATGCCCCGTGCATGCGTGGCCCATGTATTATGATAAATTAATGAAATACCAGACCAGGCCGCTTGTGGCTGTGGAGCATGATGCCGACGAAATGAGACAGCAACGTGGGAGAGATATTCCAAAGGGCTGGCCTAATCCCGAGGGAGCTCTCACGTGATCCTCACGTGATACCTCTCCCTCCCTCTTGTCTCTATCTTTGTGTCTATGCTAGTCTGCGTCGCTTCTGTGTTCAGTGCAGCTGCTGGCCGGAATCTTTGACGAGTGTTTGGGTGATCTGTCTTCTTTCGTCATTATTTACGTAAACATATAAAACCATACACACGGGCAGCTGCCAGGCATCATGTCCGAGGGGCAGTTCTGTCATACCATTTTTCTTTTCTTTTTTAATTTCCACCCAAAAAAAAAGAGCAGTCTATATTCAGTGAGAAAGTTGGAAGTGTACTAGTCCCTGTCAGCGAGCCAGTCACATCAATCCAAATCGCAGTAACTGCTCTTTAAGTGGGGGGCCTGGTCGAACTTGAATGTGCCTCCAGTTGGGGTGGGGTTGGGGGGATTTGATTTTTATTTATAAAAATGAGTAATAGGAATAATTTTTAAAAATTAATTAATTAATTATATTTTATTTTACTTTTTAAAATATATTAAATTACATTTATTCTGATTTTAATTGAATTTCGCTGTGTAGACAAATTTTCTAGGATCCAGGATGTGGAGGAGCCTATATGGGCCCGGTCTTCGGGGCCCGAGAAGAGCGCTTTAAGTAGAGGCCTTCCCTCCCCTTCTTCCCCCACGACAGGCCGCAGGCAGTGGTGTGTGTGTGTGTGAGAGAGAGAGAGAGAGAGAGAGAGCTCCTGCGCAGAACGGAGAGGGAGCTCAGCAGGCGCTTCTGTCGAAGAAGCGGCTCCGACGTCTCCCCGAGGTACATTCATCTCTTTCGCCACTCTTACTTACACATATGCCTCGGTGCATCACGATGCAGCTCAGATGGAACACCGCTATTACATGTCCTGTTCCGATCCCAAACAACACCGTAGTGAGTGTGGCCTGGCGATTCCATTCCTGAGTCGCATCTTCGCACATCGACACATTGAGTTTTCACGTTTAATCACGAAACCTCGGTTCCCTGGTCAGCCCTGACGCATCCAAATCTAACCGGTCGGCCTTTCCCCGTCCTCCTGTTCTTCTTCCCGAGATTAACACAATATATACATAGATCCATCTCAGTATACAATAATAGAGCATTTCGTTTCCCCTTAATTTTCTCCTCTTTTTTTTTAATGCGTCCTGCAGATGAGATATTAGAATTCGCTGGAGGGAATTAGTCAGTCAAAAGGACCTCCAAAAAGTCATACGGGTGCATTAATCCTCCCTCGCCAGCTTTCATTTTACATGCAATCTGAAAAACAAAATTGGGAAAAATATCCAATTATATGTTTTTTTAATTTCACAAATAATGATGTCATTCACCACAATAAATTCGAGTTAAAACAAACGCATCATTTTTTTTTGTAAATTTTACTTTTTTAAAATATGTAAAAAAAGAGTAATAAAAAATTTTAATTATTAGACTAAGATGAAACTCCTTCTTCATTGCATGCAATTTTGAATCTCACTCCACGCTGCTGCATTCAATCGGTCTCAATAATTCTTTTGGTCAAAATTTTGCTTGAAGTTGTAACTCAAAAGTACCCGTCCATTCACCAACTTAGGAATAGGCTTAGTTTAAGGCTCTGATGTAATAATCGAATATTTAATTGTGAATTAGTATAAAGGTATTTTTTAGTTTATTTAATAATATTATGTGATATAAATAATAAAAAAATTAGTTTATTTAAATAAATTAAATATTATCTAATTTTTTATATTATTAGGTGGGTAAAAAATTTTGACTCAGTCCATTTTCTCCCCTTCACGAAGAGGATAAGTTTCGGCTTGCCTAATTACCTTTACTCGCACATGTCCCTTTTTTGGGTGTGGGTCTTCAGCCATCACATGTTTCTGCGTCATGCTGATTTTCCTATGATATCGTCTCATTGACTGCAACTACCACCACTGCTACTTTTGCTTGAAAATTCTGTATATCTTCCTCGACATGGTAAGCCATTTATAATCAATT